>JACBKR010005050.1:0-20292 GCA_014218235.1 Colocasia esculenta
GAGGTTTACGTGAGGTTTCACGGGTTTGTGCGGTGCGCACGTGGTTTTCCTGGTGCGTGTCAAGGTAGTAGACGCCTACCGTGGTTACCTCTCCAGTTGGGTGCCCCAGGTTCTCTGTGAGCTAGGCTGTTAGCTCGGGGCTTGTCCCGGTACTTGTGTGGTACCTGGGGTCTGTGTCATCTGTCCTGGACACCCTCACTCCTTTATTTGAGTTGTACATCCGGCTGAGGGAAGACGACAGTGGGACAGTGCCTCTGAGTTTGTTTTTTAATCACTTGTAGCACGCTCTTAGTTGGGGCGGACCCCAGTTGTCGACACTGGTCCCGACTAGTCTTTTTCCAGTACCTCACTCTAGTGAGCCCAGGCCAGGGTCTCTAGGGTGCCAGGCATGGGCCTGCGACCGTGTGGTACGCAGGTGGTGGTGTTCAGTTGGTCTCCACAATGTTTGACTTTTTCACATGGAGCGGCGGTTGGACCTTTCGTCTGTGGCTGTAAGACTGAGAGGTAGACCTGTGTTAGCTTGTCCGGTATGTTGCGGTGTCAGGAACCAGTCTACGTGTCTCGAGTGTTGCGTTCTCTACCGTAGCTCGTACATGTGTTGGAGTTTTACCGTTTTATTTATTACATATGTTTTACACAGTTGGCTAGCGGTGAGTTTGTTTACAACCTTAATATACTGTTTAGTTGTGCTATAAATTGCTAGCGTAGTTTACTGCTTGCGTACTTATGTTTGGTTTGCTCGGTGTTGGGGGAGTTTCCCATACAGAGGCCAGTGACTAGCGAGGCTCACCCCTACTCCCACAGGCGAGGGCGAGGAAGAGGTTTCTACCGTCGTCTAGTTCGGAGCCGCGACGTAGCGGTGTCGGCCCCAGCGCCTCTAGCAGTGTAGCTTTTCTGTGTTCAGTTGTACCTGTTTGTACCTCGGGGTATGCCCAGGCTTGTGTACTTTCCTTTCTTTCTTTTGAAGTTGGCTATGTAAAACCTTATATATTATAAATGCAAATGGTGTGTTCCTTTGTGTTTTTCACGGACTAGTGTGTGGTATCCCTCGCGAGGCTTCGCCTGTTCGCAGGGAGACGAACACTAGTCGGTCAAGCACGTTACTGGTTTAACGGGCTTGGCCGAGGCTTCCATCACAATCTACTGGGCAACAAGTGGTATCAGAGCGAGTCTCTCGACAAAGAAGAAGATCCAACGATCTGAAGAGTTAAGATCCATGGCAGCCCAAGGTCACAATGAAGGTCAGTCTGTCAACCGACCACCATTGTTCGATGGAGAAGACTATGCTTACTGGAAAATAAGAATGAAGTATTTTCTACAAGGTCATGATTACCATATATGGTCCATAGTTGAAGAAGGCGATCTCCTAGTCACCAATGAAAATGCTCAGTGGACAGATGATGACAGGAAAAAGATTTATTCAAACTGTAAGGCTAAAAGCATTATGTGCTGTGCTCTCAGCAAGAAAGAATTCAATAGAGTATCAGCCTGCAAATCTGCAATGGAGATGTAGGAAAATTGAGAATCACTTATGAAAGCACGGACAAGGTTAAGGAAACCAGAATAGATATTCTGGTAACTCAATATGAAAGGTTCCAGATGCAGCCAGGAGAGTCCATAACTCAAATGTTCAAGATTCACAAACATTACAAATGGATTAGCAGGACTTGGGAAACCTATGAGATTGGAGATATGGTCAAAAATCCTTAGATCTCTTCTGTTTACATGGACTCCAAGGTAACAGCCATTGAGGAAGCTAATGATCTAAAGAGGATGTCTTTGAAAAAACTCATGGGTCCCTTATGGCCCACGAGATAAATATGGAGAGGACTAGGAGAGTCTCAAGCAGAAAGAAACATTTAAATGCTCTTAAAGCAGAAGAAGACAGACCAGATGAGTCATCAGTCGAAGATGAAAGCTCAAATGATTGCGAAGATGAAGAAGCCATGCTATCAAGAAGACTGCAACGCATTCTAGCCAAGATAGGAAGTTCCATTCTGGTAGAAGAACTTCAAGAACCAGATGGAAAGGATCAGAAAAAGGGCGAGCCCATATGCTACGAGTGCAAAAAGTCAGGACATATCAATGCAGAATGTCCAAAGCTCAGAAGCCTGAATTCAGAATGAGAGAAAGCTCCAACATTCAGGAGGCATAAGAAAAAGGCTATGGCAGCAGCATGGAGCAACAACATCGACTCAGACAGTGAGTCAAGCTCAAACAGTGAAGGAGAAGAAGCCAACTTGGCTTTTATGGCAACACTGAAGAGAAGGTAACGTCTGATTCATCTTTTAATGCTTGCAATGATTCTGATTCTGATAATCTTGAGAAGCTTTCAACGATTATACGGTAAATATAAGGAAGTAACAAACTGTTAAAAGTTAGTAAGAAAAATACTATATGTTTATAAAACACTAATTCAGATCTAAAAATAGAAAACGAAGAGGTAGAAAAATAATAACTGAATTTAAAAGAAGAAATGAATTATTATGTGAAGATCTAAAAGATAAAAATAAACAAATAATCATATTAGAAAAACAGGAGAGTTCAGATGAACTAAGAAAAGAAATTAAAACTTTAAATGAAAAAATGACAAACTGTCAAGCACATTGGAGAAATTTACAAATGGTAAGAACTCCTTAATATTAAAAGATGCTAGACGTTCATGAGAGGAAGAAACATGGTTTAGGATATACACCCTAGAAAATGAAGAAATAATAATTCAACCTGAAATATATCCAACTCCGAAGTTTACTCCTGAACAAGATACAACATATAAAGCCATTTCAAATATTGAAAAAGTACAAAAACGTCCTGCTGTAGCCATTGCAATAAGTTAGGGCATATAAAAATAACATGTCCAACTAGACATAAGAAATGAATAATTAAAAGGAAACTGTTGACACTAACCAACAAGGACCCAAAAGAACTTGGGTACCTAAAACTTAATGTCTCCTTTTCAGGGAAGCCTCGAGCATCAAAGTGGTACCTGGACAGCGGGTGCTCAAGGCACATGTCAGGGAACATGAAGCTGTTCACTCATCTCCAAGCTGAAGAAGGAACAGTCACCTACGGAGATAATGGAAAAGGAACAGTGATAGGCAGTGGTTCTGTGAGCAACAAAGGAAAACAGTTATTGAAGATGTCCGGTGTCAAAGGGCTAAAGCACAACCTCATAAGCATCAGCCAGCTTTGTGACAAAGGTCATCATATCAAGTTCCAAGAGTCTAAGTGCAGTATCCTGAAGGATGGAGCAGTAATCTTCGAAGCTAACAGAGAAAAGAACCTGTATGTGCTCTCCGCTCTATGACAATAGAGAATCAACCAAACGATGATAAAGAATGAAAGGGGAAGTGAAGCGGAAGGAATTTTGTAAATTTTGTAAAAAGTCAGGGCATCAAATTGATAATTGTTGGAAGAAATTGGGCAGATGTGTGCGTTGTGGAAGCCAGCAACATCGCGTCATCGATTGCCTAACAAAGGAGAACCAAACTCCACGCCAACGACAGTTACAAGCCATTGTGGATATAAATCATGCCAATAAAGGTGGACAAAGTATCATCACTAAACCCTTAGTTATTTCATATTATTTCTAGAATAGCAAAGTCCTAAGTGGGGAAGATGAGTGAATGAAATATCATAATAGATTGGTAGTTTGTATTATATCATATGAATTGGAGACCAAATTCTTTTTAAGAGGGGAGGATGTAGTACCTCGAAAAATTCTGTAATTTAAAATATGGGATAAATTAAAATTTTTTCTATTAATAAATTCAACTAGTTAAAAATGTACGCATCATTATCACATGCGTATAAACCTATATAAAAATTCCATAAAAATAATAATTATACTTTAAATAATATTCCCTAATGACCCATTAAGAAATTTAGGCATAAAAAATATTTAGATCAGTTTAAGAAATTATGCGATTATTAGTATAATTAAAGGACAAGTCGGAAAACCCATTATCGTATGGGCCAAGTGGATTAAAAATTAAAATAAACATATGGGTAGACTTTAAATAATGTGGGTTGATAGCCCATTATGATAATTGGATCAAGGACAGTCTTTGCCAATGAATAAATGCACTAACAAATAATTAACCCATTATGTAAATTAAATATAGTGGTTGTACAATTAAGCTATACATAAGTTATTGGGCCAAAAGTAAGAGCCCAAAGATGAATAAAAGTTAGAAATATTTGAATAAATAATATTGAATTGAATTAAAATAAGAATTAATTGAATAAATATGATAAATAGATTTAAATTAGAATAAATGGTGAATAATTTGAAGTAATTAAAACCCATTAAGTCAAATTAAGTATGGGTTGTATAAGTGGTCCAAGCATGGATTGATGGGTCAAATGTGAAGAGCCTAATTTGGATGGGAGTTAATAAGCCTAAATTCGTACTTAAAAATAATAAATGAAAAGGGTTAATATAATGACTATTTTAACTCCCAATCATCCCAAAAAGAGTCCTAACCCTAATCTAACTCAATAGGACTCTATCCTAATCTACAAAAGAATTTAGATAAGAGGAAATAGGGATAAAATATAGGAGACTCATATTAAATAGGTAAATTCGTAATTATATTATCTCTTATTAAAAATGGGTCATTAAAGTACTAATATGACCCATATATATATTAAAAGGAGTCATCATCATATCCTAACCCATTAGCCACAAAATGGATCTCTCCCCAAGCCAATTAGGGGATAATTACTAGAATAAGGGGAAATAAATGTAGAAATTCGGAGTTAATTATTAAATAAATTAAAAAGGTGTAAGATAATGACTAAACTAGCTTATAAATGTCCTTACAAGAGTCTTAAACCTACCCAAACCCTCTATCCACGAAATTAAACCTCTCCCCTACCCATTAGGTGGATAAATGGTAGAAAAATATGGGATAATTGTGAATTTTCGAAATTTAGGAGAGAAAAGAAGAGTATGGAGTTGTATGGACTCTATTACCACCCTATACACCTCTCATTTGACCCTATCAACTCCATTTTCATGGCTGGAGCTTTGGAGCACGAGGAGAGGAGGCTTTGAACGTGGAGAGCAAGGAAGAAGGAGGTTTGGAGCAAGGGGGACTTGGAAAATCCGTCACCCCAAACCCTAGGAACTTTATAGCGCAAAAAGGTAGGCAATCTCAAGCAAAAATCGTGTAAAAATTACCTTAGATAGAGTTCATGATCCTCTTCAAAAGCCCTCTGGTTTGGATGCATTTAGTTCATCCAATTGGGCAAATTTAATTCATGAAATCCTGCTGCTACCATGAACTGAAATCTCATATTTTCTCTAATTCCCCATATGTACTTGCTCTCATGCTATGATAATTCTCGTGTATACTGCATCTTATTATCTTTCAAACGCCTCTGGTCTTGCTTGATTTTGATCTCCCATGAGGATAATTAAATCTTTGAATATCTATCAGATATGTGCACTTGACCCTCATTGTTTCTTTAACCTCGTACACACTTGACATCATTCCATGATAAATTATCATAAATACTACTACATGTTAGATTTCAAACGCCGCTGGTTTCAAATTTTTCATAATGTATTCATCTCAATTTAATTCTTGGAACCCTGACTATGCTGTTTAGGTCACTGAAAAGTAACCCGATCAATGCATGTCTAACCTTGTCTATTTTCAAATTAATCATGTATGTTGATAATATACATGTCTAATTTTGTTTAAAACTAGTTTCATGCTTTTTGGATCACCGTGCTATTTTATATAGAATTTAAAACATCCCTGTATCACAAGGACTCGCCCTCGGAAAAAGGGAAAAAAAGGCAACCCCCCGTTATCGCGACGGCGCGATTCGCCGCGATATCAGCCGTGTCGCGCCCTGCATGCATGTCGCATCAAGAACGCGGCGGCCTGTGACGCCGCGATTCACCCGGACCGGGCCAGACCGGCCAGGCCCGTGTCGCGCCCGACCGCCCCGTCGCGACTTGAATCGCGACGGGTATGTCTGCCGCGTTTTCAAGAATCCGACCAGAACTGAAAATTGTGCATATGCCTTGATGTTTAGGCTTTATACCCTTTAATTAGCCATGATTAAATCATTTTATAGTTAATTCGACTTGGTAATTAATAAATGGCAATAATGATATAAAATTTAATTTTAAAATGACATTTGCACGACTTGTATATCTTCAAGATTTCTTTACACTTACACACACAATATTATTAAATGCATTCGACCTTGATAAATTATGCAATAATGTATTCGATAAATTAACGAAATAAATGACTAAATTACCCTATTTCATAAATATAATTGTTTTCGTTTTATAACGCATTTTAATACCGTTATCGTTTTCCCTCGGCCTTCGAGCACTCGAGGCACGCGGACCCGTTTTACACACTTTTCCTTGACTTGACCCACCTCTCCACCAGGAATACTCCCGACTGGCCAGAGACTCCTTGTCAAGACCTCCGTAAGTTTCTGACTTTGGCACACGTCCTTAGTCAACGAGCTGGTTGTACTCAAAACCCGTTACACATTAGGGATCAGTACGATCCATGCCTTAGTATTTCCTTCTTGTCTTGAGTTCACGCCGGACCACCTGACCCGTGTACACGGCACGGCTAAGGGGGCAGTTGTGACTTCTACCAGACTGCCGGTACCCGACCTGGTGCTGTGCAACCGTTACTATCGTGTGTTTCTCATCATTTTACGGAAATGTCCCTATCTCATCTACTATCTCGATACTATTATCTGTTCACGTTCTCTCTACACTCTTGTCTAGTTCATCTACTACTCTCAGCTATTTTTGGTACTCTCTTGGCCATCAATTGATTGTCAAGATAAACAGAAATGACTATGCTAGGCAACATTATAAGGCCGATCTGGTCCTTGGGAGGAGCACTGAAAGGCTATAACTCGCGAGGGTCTAATGATCAGGTGATGGCATACACCAACCCATGGACTATCAAGATTTAATCTATGACAATCAATCACAATACTAGATTCTCTCGGTTGATAAAATGATCGACCAAACACCGTTACTTGCTATCGTGACTAGTGCACTGTTGTGCAAACATACACGCTATCTCGTTACATGCTATTTCGTTACATGGCCAATCATTCATCATACTAGTTTGCAATGTTCTTGTGGAAGTTTTATCATTCTCTTGCTCCCTGGTACTATTACTCTCCTGTCTGTACTTGGTCATTCTCTCTAGTGTCAGGCTATTTAAGACACTAATTATTTAAAGCATGCTTGTGTTCATGAGATATTAAGTCCTACTGGGCGTTATTCGCTCACCCTGCGCTTTTGTTGTATGTGTTTCAGGTAAGTCTAGTGATGCACACACCAATGGGGATGGACTAGAGTGATGAGCGATCTGGAGTCAGTTAATGAAGTTGTTCTAGTACAATGGAGTCATAGCAATGGAAGGACCTTAGTTTCTAAGATTTTAGTTAGATATTTGCTTTAGATTTCCTTTCCAATGTAATGACGTTATTGAGCCCTATGTTTTGGCTCAGAATTAGTTGATGTAATAGTTTAGACGAATTATCAATAAAATGATGAGTTTTATTGCTATTATTGTTCATTAGTTGCTCTGATATTTGCGAATGTATGCGCATTTACATTACCATACACGTTGTTCATGCCTCCCCGGTTTATTCCGCTGCTAAATGGTGGGGCATGACATTTACCCCCCCTTTTTTTTTCCTGGGGTAAGTACTATTCCTTCCGTTGGGAAAACATATCTGTGGTTATTGAGCCGTTTGACGATTACAAAAGAAAAATACTTATCACATCTCCAAATGTACTTGGAAGTCATTTTGATCTCTCATTAATTAGGTCGGTACACTATATTAGAAATGTATTGATCAATAGAAAGCCTATAACATTCCTAAGTGCATTTGAAAGTGTATTAAATATTTCTCAAAAATAAATTAGATTGACAATTTGGTTTTAATCTGTTTTTACATTGATATATTATATATATTAACTCAATATTTCATAAATTCTATACTATACATTCTCTTTTATTTTAATATATTCTCATGTTTATATACATTCATAATCAGTAAGATTCTTTTTCTCTTTTCTTCCATCACTTGCATAATTTCAATTTTTCAAGAGTTTATTTATTTCCAAAGTCTGTCAATGTAACAACTCGGGTTTCTTGAGTCTAGTTTGACTCTCTTGGCACTGATTTTGGATCGCTACGGATGGATGATTCGCGTTCGGAACGCGACGAATCCGTGCTGCCTTCTAGTTGAGAAGACAACGGTCCCTGTGTCACGTTCTGCTTTGATTGTCTTGTGCGTCATGTGTTAAATTGCATGTATGAGGAGACGTGTAATACCCCAAGGTATAAAATGACAAATAAGTAAGAAACGGTCAAGAAAATGTAATGCAGTTTATGGGTAGATGGAGAGATTAAGTAAATTTGGATCTATCTAAGTCCTTACTGAAAATATACTAAAAGATACTGTTATAGGTAATGATATTACTAACCATAAATAGTAATTATATTGTTAAAGGGTACTACCTAGAGGTAAATGGTAAGAGTAAAGGATATTACTAGAGGTAAGTATATTGGTAAAGAAAACGGATAAGGATATGGATATACCTTTGTTCACACTGAGCCCAAAATTAAATAAAAGAAAAAGTATAGATGCAAATAGAAAGGACATATCTACAATTATAAAATATGGGATTTTCATGCGATTGTTAATTTTTCTAGGGACCATAATGAAATTTCATAGACCCCCA
The DNA here is from genome assembly GCA_014218235.1 of Colocasia esculenta. Classification (NCBI taxonomy): domain Eukaryota; kingdom Viridiplantae; phylum Streptophyta; class Magnoliopsida; order Alismatales; family Araceae; genus Colocasia; species Colocasia esculenta. The sequence continues at coordinate 8,756 of JACBKR010005050.1, forward strand.
GACACAATCAGATCCCATCGAAGGTCATTCAGGGCTTAAACGGTCGATCAGGGGTTAGGAATGGACATATCTCCAATTTCCAAAGTCAAAAGTAAAAATACTAATGACAAAAAAGTTAGGGGTCAAGTGAAATAGTATTTAAAAATCTTAAAATTTCCTAGAAAAATCAATAATCTCTAGAAAGGGACACTTGTCCCACATCCAGGGGATGCTTATCCCCTAGGGACACTTATACCACATCGAGGGGAAGGCAACCCAGAATGTGTCACCTCTGGGGGGACATGTGTCCTCATCCTATGCTTCCCCTCTCTTATAATCCACCCCTCTCCATTCCTCCCATCCAAGTGAAGGTGGAGAGAGGAGGTCAAAGCAAGGGTGAGAAGAGGAAGGAGGAGGAGTGCCAGTTCTTGGAGATTTTGGCCAGCAGGTAGGTTTCTTTCTAATCTCTCTAGATCATTAGTTAACACTCCTTCCTCCTTCTTCATATTAAGTAGGGGTGTTCATGTTTGGTTTGGTTTGGTTTATAGGAGATTTTTAGGAAACCAAACCAAATCAAATTTGACTCAAACCGAACCAAACCAAACCGAAGTCCCATGAAACCAAACGAATTAAATTCGGTTTGGTTCAGTTGGTTTGGTTTAATGAAATAAATGGGCCTTTAGATTCTCTTAGTCTTAAATAAGATTTTAATCACTTGTTTCTCTAATAAATCACTATCAAATAATATTTGAAATGAAGTATAATATTGAGGACCATTTAACCTCAATATATATATTTTACGTAAATATATTGAAAAAACTTGAAGATATATACAATTAAAATTTATTATTGTAATTCGGTTTGGTTGGTTTCTAGAGGTTAGAAACCGAACCAAACCAAATTTTTTTCATGTTCAAACCGAACCAAACCAAACCGTCACTCGGTTCGGTTTGGTTTTTTCGGTTTGAACCGAATAGTGACCACCCCTAATATTGAGATTCTATTTGTCTAGTCGATTTGATCCTCTTCTTTGTCGGGACTCTGCAGAAATGTCGAGTTTTTATACCTTTCCTATGTCAGAACTTTTGTCGAATTGATTATTTGAATCCCTCACTTGTCAGAATGCTATCAGATTGATTACCCGAGTCCCTCTCTTATGTCGGAATGTTGTCGGATTGATTACCTGAGTCCCTATCTCATACCAGAATGCTACTGGATTGTCTAGTTGAATTTTATATCATATCGAAACACTACCAGATTAGTTAGTCAATCCCTCTCTTATGCCAAGACTCTGTCGGATTTGTTAGTGAATATATTTGCTTTACCATAGCCTTGTCAAGTTGCTTAGTGAAATACCTCTTCTATGCTAGAAGTCTACTGAACTACAGATTGGTTCCTTTTCCATTCTGAATTTTTGGTTGAAGAGTATAATTCTAAATTACTAATTGTCATGAAAGTAATTTAATGACCCAACTGAACTCATGCCTGTGCAGTGGGGTTCTGATATGGCCCAGGAGGAGTGCCCGAATGTTCTAACTAATGCCGCGGAAGGCAATGATCTAGTGTTATGGCATGACACCATACTGAGAGGTTGATTGATTGTTGCTGAATTGACAATTCAATTATCTGATATTTGACTGACACTGTACTATGTGCTTGATTGTTATTGACTTGATCATTCATCTAAATCCATTCATTGATTAAAGGACACTATTTACTGACTATCTTGCTTCAGATTATTTACTGTTACTTCTTGACAGAGTTTACTTCATTTTGAGCATCCTTCACAACAAGAAAAAACGCTTATAGAGACCGATTATTTCGGTCCATATTCGGTCCCTATTTTGGACCGAATAGGGACCAAAATAATCGGTCTCAAAGATTATAGACCAAAATTTCGGTCACTTTTCAGTCCCAAAATAGGGACCGAATAGGGACCGAAATTTCGGTCTCTAATCGGTCCCAAAATAGGGACTGAATAGTGACTGAAATTTTCAGCCCTATCGGTCACTATTTTGGGACCGAATAGGGACCGAATATAATCGGTCTCTATGAGACTGATTAAGTTCGGTCTCTATTCGGTCTCAAAATATTGAGACTGATTAAGTTCGGTCTCTATTCGGTCACTAGTTTGGGACCGAATAGGGACCGAATATAATCGGTCTCTATATTTAGAGACCGATTATATTCGGTCCCAAAATAGTGACCGAATAGGGACGAAAATTCCGGTCTCAGACATTGAGACCGATTAAATTCGGTCCTATTTTGGGACCGAATAGGGACCGAATATAATCGGTCTCTAAAGTGGTCTCTATTTTCTGTAATTTATTTACGCAAGGTTTACATGCATCTAAATGTGAACATGTGTAGGTAGTGATAGGTATGTGTAAAAGTGTATATATTTTATTATATATTTGTGTAATAAAAGAAATGATAAAATTATAATGTTAAAGAAATGGATAAACTCCTACATGCACATATATACGTGTCAGTTTGTGCTTGTTAGTGTCACATGGGAGTGTGTGAGGTGTTAGAAGGAAGATAGATAGCTACGTGGGAGAGTGTGGAAGTGCTTATATGCATGTGCAAGTATATATATATACATATATAAGAGTACATATATAAAGGGGTTGGCGGCGGAAGTATTGGGAGAGGAAGAAAACGCCAGGAAGAGAGAAGTTTTCGCAGAAGGAAAAATGGCTAACTTGATTTTCTGGAAATAATGAAGAAGAAAATAAGGTGCATAAGATAGGTACTTTCACATTACCTTTAAGATAAAAATTTTTTCTTGATCCTTAATCTAGTTTATAAGTCAAGAACTTCAGTTAATATAAATAAAAACAAATGTTCCATCTGAAGTTTCATTTTTAAAGGCTACTATATGATTTCTGGAATTGCGTGATCATCGTATAAGATTTATGTATCTCATTTCCTTCGTGTCTCCATCTTTGGTTAGGATATTGAATATGAGTATCTATCATATTTATCCCTTGATTTGCGTGCCATAAAGATCATTAGGTATACTTTTGGTCTCTTGTGTACGTGTCTTAGCTAACACTCATATCTTAGGCAAGTGTTTTTGTGAAGGTTCTTCTCCTTCTTCTTCTTTTTTCTTTGACTGTGTTCTGGAAGTAGTGGTAGTGTCAACACTATCTGTCCAGCAGTGTCAGCACTATCTGTCCAGTAGTGTTCACCTATCTGTCTAGTAGTGTCAACACTATCTATCCATAGTATTAATCTATGATCTGTCCAGTAGTGTCAACACTATCTATCCAGTAGTGTTAATCGATCTGTCCAGTAGTGTCAACACTATCTGTCCACTAGTGTTGACCTAGCTATCTGCCCAGTAGTGTCAACACTATCGATCTATCCAGTAGTGTCAACACTACGTTGACCTATTTAATTATCCTTATAGTGACGTTGACCTTCCCTTCATAATCGACCTATCCCTTCATATTATCGACCTATACCTTGCAGAGAGTTGACACTATCCTTCAAAGTGTCAACACTCTCTTCTAGCTATTCAGGTTGACACACCTTGTATTCAAGTCAACCAAACTCCTGTTTCCAGTGACTTAGGTCGGCACACCAAGTTCCAGGTCGACACACCATGTTAATTATAATTATTTCTTGAAATAACTTTTACATGAACTATTATATACTAATTAATTCATATTTACTTGAAATTTATTAAGCTACTCCTTCTTCCGAAAAGTGATTTATAATGTATTCATGTAATTAGTCAATTTGCTTGTCTCATGTTCTTGAAAATTCACTTGTAATGTCTAGAACTTGGGATCTCTAGATCTCTCATGAATTTACAATGCTAGAATGACCCAATAAAAGGGCCCTGACCTGGTCTTGGAGGAGCACCCAAAAGTACTTGTGCCCATGGGAGTGTGAATAGTTTGGTGTGGCATTGCACCTAAAGTACATGTTAAAAATTTCTAGACATCTGGTTTCACATAGTGTACATGTGAGTATTTGAAACTCAATATCTAAGTGTTCATATTACATGAGAAATTCTCACTTCCTGAGAACTCACCTGTATAAATTTGTTTACTTGACTTTTCTTATTTCTGATTTTACCCTTACTTGACAATACATGTCTAACATCATCACAGTGACATATTTACGACACATGGTTCAAGATGTTCCATTTTTTGGCGATAAGAACCGACGAAGCGGCCTAGCTTTCGATCCACTTGTGGTAGGAAGTTTTCCTTCTATGCGCACTGCTACGTCACCACTTTTTCATGCAATTTGATTATCTATCCAATCTAGCTAGATGCACATGATTTGCTTCCCATCTCCAAAAGTTTATCTTCAATGTTGTCAGACGTTGGTAATATCATGATACCAAATCAATATTATCGGCACATGCACTTGCATGTGGCATAATTTTTATTTACTTTTAAACATGCACTTTTATATTTCAATAATAATTAAAATACTATAGAAATAAAAAATTAACTATATTAGTATGTAATTAAACTTAAAACATGCTCAATATATATTCATCTATCTAAAAGATATTATAAAAAATTGATAATTATATATTGATATTTAAAAATATACTTAAATTTGGTATTAGATTTATCTAACTTAGGTCAACAACTACTATAAATACTTAATACATGCATGCATGCGCAGATAGAGACCGATTTTGATTTAGATTGTTGAGACCGAAAGAATATTATTCGTCACAATTTCGGTCACTAATCTGAGACCGAATTGTGACCGAATAATATTCGGTCTCAGATGCATGTGTTTTAAATTAAATTATATATATCTATAATTTATAATATATATATTTTAATTTATCTTTTATTTTAATTAATATTTTAAATGTAATATTAAGATCTTAATATTTTAAATGTGAATAATATAAATATAATATTTAACTAATAATATATCTTAATATTATAAATAATAAAATATATTTACTTAAAACATATTTTAAATACTAAATCTAAACCCCTACATTTCCAAACTAATCCCCCCCCCTAGGCGCCAAATCCCCAAAAATTTTCCCCCTTCCCCCGCCAACATCCCCACCCCGGCCCCCTCCGCCGCGCCAACACCCCCATCTCGACTCCTCTCTGCGCCCACCCCCATCCTGGACACCCCTCCCTCCCTGCGCACCACGCCACCAACCCCTCCACCCGCCAACACCCCCCCACCCCGGACCCTCCCTCCCTGCGCACCACCCCCTCCACCACACCAGCAGCAGTGGGAAAGCAAATCGTCTCCAACGCCTCGCCGATCGGAAGGGAAGCGGCGGAGGTGGAGACGCCGGGAAGAGCGAGGGAAGGCAGCTGAGTGGGGTAGGTCGGCGAGGGGCGGAGACGCCTGCTGTGCCGTCGGGACGCGGGAGAGAGCGTCGAGAGTGGGAGGACGGTGGTGTTCGGGGTGAGGATGGATGGGCAGAGCAGGGAGCTGCTCACGTGGGCGCTCGTGAAGGTCGCCGAACCCGGGGTCTGCGACGACGCTCTCCATACCAGACCCACCATGGCTCCGCGGCTCTGCCTCGCCTTCTTCTTCTTCTTCTCCGTCTCTTGCTTTCTCAAAGGGTTGCTAGGGCACGGGGGGAGGGTGGATCATACTCCTGTTGATCTTTCTATATTAGCATCGACATTAGCAGCAGGAGCGGAATCTATACCGTTGTTTTGTTGCTGAAGGTTTCGGAATTCAGATTCCAAGTCTGGTGTTGCGGAGGCAAAGGGTGTCGGGATGGTGGCGGATGCATCGGACGGCCCCTCCGCCAGGGATCTCCTCTGCCATGCCGCTGCCGGTGCTGCTTCTGGTGAGTTCTCTCAGCCCTCCTGCTGGGATTTAGAACATTGTATCGTGTCGTTATTGTTATCTCTTTTTAACTGTTTTTCCTGTTTGTTCTTGTGATTTACGTAAATGGGTAGGTACCTCATGCCTATTCCTTGTTATCCATTTTTTTCGTGCGTTTATTCCACTGAATTGGCTTTGTTTGAATTTTTGTTTCTTCATTAATGTAATCCACTGGTTGTTTATAGATTGTAGGTATTTTCTTGTTTCTCCCTTCGGGGTCCTTGCTTCAAAAGCCATCGTTTTGTTTTCTGGAGTGTAAAGCCGCTCACCAGCTGCTATGGTACTGCTGCAGGAGCCATTGCTGCCACGTTTGTGTGCCCCTTGGATGTGATCAAGACGAGACTTCAGGTTTATGGGCTGCCCAATACTCCTTCTTCTGGCGGTAGAAGTACGCATTCATGTTCCTTCTATGCGTTGTTTGGGCTGTCTAGTCACATAAAACAGCAAATAGATTAGTAGGCTAAATATGCCTTTTCTTGAGATCGTGATTTTATGTTGCCCCGTCTCAAGCCCAGTGTGGTCATACAATGGTATTTTAGGGTATCGGGCATACATTTCCGTATCTCTGTTTTATTTCTTTTTTACTTTGAACATTGACAGTGTAACGTATACAAAGAGTAAGAAACCAATAAGGAACAAGAGACAACAAGGAACTTTTGTTTTAGTGGCCCCGTTCACATGGACTTGGTATGTCGAAAAAGGCCCTCCATTAGCAATTTCACATATGCATTTGTCTTTGATCACAAGATAGTGGCTTGGTCATTAGTTTACAGATGCATTTGTAAAAGTGTGGTATGCAGTGCATTCAGAAATAGTGGGTTTTACACAGATGCATTGAAACTTCCAGCTAATAGATATGGTCTATGTTTCTGTTTATAAATCATTTGGGTTTGTCTTTGATTACAAGACAATGACTTGATCATTAGTTTGAAGATGCATTTCTAAAAGTATGATATTCAACAAGCCAAACGCTAGTTCGTCATGTTACAAGTAATAAGATTGCTTCTTTAAATGGAAGTCAAGTCAAATTTACTTGTCAAAATTTGCTATAAGGGCATGCATGTGCTTATAGATGATGATACAAACAGGTTGTATTGCAGTTATGTAGTGTGTTTCCCACAGAGATGAAAGCCTTTAATTGCTTAAACGCTAAAGAGCTAAACCAAGGTGCTTAGGCAAGGGAATTAAGTGGGCAAAAGAGGAAAGAGTTTGTTCCCTTCTCAATTGTAGAGTTTTCATGTTTTTTATCAGGTCTGAGGTCTCAACTTCAATATGAACTGTGAATGTACACAATCATATCTAACTCCATATCATAATCAAGTTTATTGGATGCTATGTTATATTAATGCTCATTTCTTGTAAGTCATGGATTACTAATACCTAAAATGCTAAAACATTGTCTTCATGTGTTGTGACCAGGTAGCCTCATTATTTCTAGCCTGCAACAAATAATAAAAAATGAAGGCTTTAGAGGGATGTACCGTGGTCTCTCTCCTACAGTATTGGCATTACTTCAAAATTGGGCTGTAAGTTCTCTTTTTCCCTGATTTGGTCGATGTCAGTTTTTTCTCCCCTTCAATTTTTCTCGTGAAACAGTGAAGAAAAATACTAATTGGTTATTGAAAAGGAAATACTAAACATTTTTCTCTTTTTCCCATAACGTCCTATTTTACCCTCTTGGAGGGGTCCTTGCCATCAGCTGCAAAGATTTTGAAGAGCATGTTGTGTGACTTGTGTCCTAACACAGGCCATTGCAAAATGGGTGAGAAGAAAATATTGACAATTTCCATACTTTAAGGATCTAAGTATCAGTGTTCTAGATAAAAGGAGGATTAAAGAATACGAATTCTCCAGTGGTTTTTCTATTGCATCTTCAAAGTACTTGATTCTGCTTGTAATAGAGTGAAGTAGAAATCTGCATTATATAACATAGGGTGTTGGTGGATTATGTTGGGTTCCAGATGGATGGAACTTTGTGGTCTCCAATTGGATATCATGTGTACCTATGCTGGATCACATGGTTGGTTCTCTTCTCCTCATTCTATAGCTCAAAGATAGCTGTTTATTTTCCCCCTTTTTCTATTCTTTGTCATCTCTTCTGTGTTCTAGGGGGATGGCTGGCTGCTCTTGATGTCAATGATTTATGAACACCATGTTCTACTTGAATTTTGTGCTCCATTGATGTTTAGAGATTAAAGAACTTTGAATTGTTTACATGTAGCGGATGGGCATAACCAGCTCTCAGTTGGTGCACACATGATTGCTGCCTTTCCTCCAGTTTTTATTTGCTTATCTTTGCTGTTTGGTTCTGGGCATATTAACACATATACCTTTCCTTACATATTTTTCAATTTTCCATGCTGCAACTTTCCTCCAGTTCTTACATATTATCGGTTTCTAACTGTTTAGACCTCTATTAGTTCCATAAGAAGAACTCACTTTCAGCAGAAACATCATTTGATTTATCTGCACAGTTGTGCTTGTTTGTTGTTATTTGATCAAGAAATCTTTGCGTATAAGTAATGAAGTGGAATATAACAAAAGAGCAAGAGGATGAGGCTTCCTTATTTTATTTAGTAAAATGGTCAAATTTTATAGAGACTGTGTAGACTTTGATTACCTAATTTCTGACAATGGAGGTGCTGCCATGCTGTTTGCTATTCGCATACATTTCATACTTGAACAGAATATGCATCACTTATTCTAATACAAGAACGGAATTTAGACAAGGGAAAAGATGGTGTAGAGGAGTCTGTAGAATCTTCACAGCAAAAAAGGAGGCGCATGCTGCAGTTTAACTCTGATGATGCTGACAGCATTAGTATGGAACTCTCTTCTGTCTTCATAAAATCCAAGGTTGATGATCCAACCTGGAGATTTCTTTAGATTATGCTAGCATATATTTTCTGCTACTTTTCTTGACTCGTGCTGTAATCCTTTAGAATATATAATATATGTTTTTCTGCTTTAGATTGGAGACTCATTTATGGAGGAGGGAGTAAACAATGAGAATATGCAGTGGGTCTCTGGCTTTCTGGGTTACTCTTCGCAACTCATTTCTATTCATCGCAACAAGTTTCACCTGGGATTACATGTTTTTCTTCACAAAATGCTCAAAGAGGCACGTCAATGACAATATGTGGAATATGGCATCAGTTGACAGCATGTTACTTCTGTAGATAAACTTGTCAGGATCTATAGATTCTTTTTGGTTAAACTTTTAGGAATCTGTAGATTCTCTTTAACACCAGATTTTTTTGGACTGTTAAGTTTGATTAATTAGCTCATTGATATTATGATGTCTTCTTAACAAGATGTCCCCAATTTTGAGGAGCATATGCCCACTTAGTTTACTGTTTTTTAAAGTTTAAACTTATTGGGAATATGAGATTATGATCTTGCTCTTATCCCTTTGTAGGAAAGTAAATATATCAGAATTCTAGAGGATTTTGGATCTGACTTTGATTCATGCATGTATCATTTTTGTTGGCACTGTTTCCTGTGTTTCCTGGTTCTGTTCTTAGAACATGTTTTGTTTCCTCTTTTTTGTGGATTCCTATTGTCTAATGTCTAGGCTTGCTTTAGAGTCTGCAATTCCCACCAACGTCATTCTGCCATGCACATCTTCCTTATTATTATTATTTAATCATATGTGGCTATGCATGGCTTTCATTGATGATTCATAGATTGGATGACAATCATGATTGACACTGCTAATGTGTAGCTAATGGCACTGTTAGAATTAGCTTTTATTTCTGATTACTTTATCTCTCCTCATTGTCTTTTGAATTAGAACCTTTACATGTTTTCCTAGGATTGTATACTCTTTAAAGATGTTATTTTTTTGCTTGCTTTTTATTTCATGGTGTCTTGCTGAGAAATCCGTAGTTTGTCTATATTTGTTTTTCATTTATTGGTATATGTAACTTTTTTTAGTTGCCCTATATGAGCTGTCAATGAATGATGACCTTATAATTGTTTAGAGTTTATTTTTTTGGTTTCTTAATTGATGGCTTGTGGCAGTTGGTGCCTTATCATCTAGGTGCTGAATTCTTTTCTCTTGTTCAATTCAGAAACTCTCTTTGGATCATAGTTCATCAGTCTGGGTGCATCTTTTGATGATAATGCTGGGTTCATGTTATACAGATCAGCTCCTAGAAGAAGAAAACGGGTGTCATTGGGCCGAAACGTTTTGTACAAAGAGTGAAAAAGCAGCACAACCTTTTTCGCAGTTTTATGCACCAGGTAACCGTACATGTTGCTTCAATATTTACATAGGGGTATTTTTATATTATATATATGTATAAGGACAACACTATACTCTGCAAAAGCAGCACGGTGTTATCAGTTGTATATTTTGTTATGGAGCTCAGTCAAATGTCTTATATCCTTGATGTTTCATATGACCAAGACAATGAACCTTGTGGATTCTGAAACTTTTTGTTAGGTAGATGCATTATTTTGTCCAAACTGTAGTCAAGATTTGCCCAGTAGTTGAACTGTCGGACCCAAGTTGCGGGCAGAATCTCCTCCGTCAGGAGGTCAATTTGATTCTCCAATATGAGCAGATGCTGCTCTGTTAATTACTAGTCAAGTGTCTCTGAGTACTTTGCTAATGCTCACTCTTTCACATTTGTAGGATGCTCATGAGTTTTTGAATTTTCTGCTAAATGAACTTGCTGATATCCTGGGGAAGGAATTGAATGATGTGAAAGGATCCCCTGAAACATAATCTCCATCAGAAAAAAATGGTAATGGACTGCAGAATTCTCCAGTCAATGGTGTTAAAGAAGAACCACAGATGACATGGGTCCACAAAAATTTTCAGGTAGGTCAATCTTTCCTATCTTGTGCAATTTCTCTTCAGATTAATTTAGCATGCTTTCTAACTGGGATACTCTCTTTCAACATTCTCACTAGTAATGTAGATAGGAACATCATATTTGTCTCTTTCATTCAAGCTTTGCATTAGATACCTAGTTTTTTTTTTTAATATTTAAAAAATAGAGACCAAGGATTCACTAGGGTGTTTCAGGCTGTTTATCAAAGCTATATATTGAATGTGGAGGTATATGCAGATAACTACACATCAAATGTTTCAGCTCAATACTTTTTCTATTAAAGTGCAATGCTTGATCACAAAGCACAGTAATGTTCAATAGAGTGTCAAGGTTTAATACCTTCCAATCTTGTTTGTTTTTTATTCCTTTCGCATGGTTACTTTAAAGTCTACACTAGGCGCAATTATTTGCTACATGTCTCTATAGGCAACATATCTTCATAGGTATTACAAATTGGTCCTACATATAGGTCTGGTCTATCTGATTTTAAGTTGCTACAGTGTCCCTGTTTCATAGTTAAGCTCTTTTTTTTTTTTTTTTTTCATACCATGCAACTTGGTGAAAATTGGTGACCATTTTAGCAACAAAGAATAAACTGTGTTGGTCCCTGCTAATTAAAAATCTAATTAGGGATCACCTTGTAGCAGAAACAGAAGTTGGCTTGTGGAAGATCTTGAAATTTATCAATCTGCAGAAACAGATATTTATGGCATTACACTTGGGATGTGCTGGCTATAAAATTGTGATAGACCTAGTCTGAGCTATGAGATGTACGTCGATAACACGTGTGATGTGCAGCTATAAGTAATAAACATAACCAATTCAATCGTACATCAGTTATATAAAGACTATGCATAAACATTGGAGTGATAG
>JACBKR010005051.1:0-20472 GCA_014218235.1 Colocasia esculenta
CAGGGGTGGGGGGCTATGGACGGGAGGCAGAGGTGGAGGGGAGGTGGGCCGTCGAGAGGGGTGGGGGGCTGCGCATGAGAAGGGGAGGGGAGGCGACAGGGGTGGGGGGGCTACAGACGGGAGGGGGAGGGGAGGGGGGCCACCGAGAGGGGTGGGGGGCTGCGCACGGGAGGGGGAGGGGAGGGGGCGACAGGGGTGGGAAGGGTACGGACGGGAGGGGGAGGGGGGGGGCCGCCGTGAGGGGTGGGGGGGCTACACATGGGAGGGGAGGGGGGCCACCGAGAGGGGTGGGGGGCTGCGCACGGGAGGGGGAGGGGAGGGGGGCCGACAGGGGTGGGAAGGGTACGGCGGGAGGGGGAGGGGGGGGGGGGGCGGGCGCGTGAGGGGTGGGGGGACACATGGGAGGGGAGGGGGGCCAAAGGGGTAATGGGAGGCTGCGGGGGTGGAGGGGGAGGGGGTCACCGAGAGGGGGAGGGGGAGGAGAGGGGGTACGTATCGACGACAAAGGTCGGCGGCACCGGCGGCGAAGCTCAACAGCGGTGGCAGTGCAGGTCGTGGTGGCCGGCGGTGCAGGTCGTGGCGGCCGGCGGTGGAGGTGCAGCTCTTGGCGGCCGGAAAGTGCGGGTTTGCCGACATATATTTTCGACGGAATTATTCCGTCGGTAAGCATCCGACTAAAATCATTCCGTCGACCTTTCCGAAGGATAGTTCCGACAGACTATATCGGTCGGTATTTCTGACAAATATGCCGACGGAAATATTTCATCGGCAGATCCGTCGGTATTACTGACCGAATAATTCTGTCAAAAATATCCGTCGGTAATACCGCTTTCTCTTTAGTAGAATTCTCGCGTCGAGGTAGAGAGCTGTTAATTGACGGTCATAAAAAAAGGTAATTCCTCTTGACTTAAAAGTTAAGTGATTTTTAGATTTAAGTGATTAATTTAGATATTTTATAAAATAATTTAAAATCTTAAAAATTAAATATTCAATTTTAGATGTTCATTAAATGTTATCAAACAAGTCTTAAATATATATATATATATATATATATTTACTTTTTGAAATAAAGATTTATTGTGCGCTGACTCGTGCTAATGTCATTACATTTAACAGCCACACAATTTTTTGACCATTTTTGAACTAATATGGTAAAAGATTGTTTCTCTTGACCATAAATTAATTGGGAACCCTTTTTGGACTTATATGTAAAATGTTTGTTTTTTAAGTATGGAGTTGAAGTGCGTTGGTGGTAACACCAGACTACATTTAACGGCACATGCAAATGGTAAATTAATTCTCTCTGGACCAAAAAAATTAGTAGTCAGGAATCACTCTTCCGGATCGTACGTGATTTTTCTGAGACTTAAAATGGCAAATTATTGCTCTCTGGACTAAAAATTAATGACCACAAGTAACTTTTCTGACCATTTTTGAACTGAGTGCTTTTCCTTGTGAAATAAAATTTAGTTGGCAATTATGATCGAAAGATTATTACTTGGTGCCTATGAATGTGTCGTTAGCGAGTACCAAAATTTTTCATGTCAAAATTTCGATGCAAATACTAATTTAATAGTACAGACAATTTTGTAGTTTAAAGTTCTATGCCGTTAAACAGACTCCATCTATGAGAACTTAATTGCATCCAGTAATGACCGTAATTAACTCGTAATTAAATGGACGGTTTGACAGGCCGTTTTACTTTCCACGAGACAACGGCCGACGGTTTTTATCCACGCAGTCCAGGCGGGGCCACCGTTCCGCAGGCGGCAGCCGCAAGACGCCCGTGGCGTGGGGGCGCTCCACGTGGCGCTTGCATAGAATTTTAAAATCTTTCGAGAAACAGGGGACCGGAAAGTTAAATAAAACCCAGGTATAAACAAATAACACAAACAAATATGTCCTCAAAATAGGAAAACGGAGCTGCCGAGCCGAGGGAATCAGAGAACACCCCCAACGGAGATGGCGACCACACAGAAAGAGAGAGAAACGTAAGAGAGGGGTAGAGAGAGATAGGCGGAGGAGGGAGGGGGGAAGAGATACGAATCAAATCGCCGGCATTCGTATCGTGTCGGAACTTCCAATGGAATATTTAATTCACGGGGTTATTCATCGTAAATTATAATTCCCCCCCCCCCCATGAGGAAGAAGGAGAAGAGGAAAGATGTCACAGAGTTAGAGAGCAGAGAGATGGAGAGAGAGGCAGTGGGGGAAGATGTGGAGCGTGAAGGAGGGGGTGGCGGCGGCGGGGGGGGGGGGAGTCGCTTTAAATGGCGGCACATGGATGCGGAGGAGGACGTAGCAGGAGGCCGCCTGTCGCGGTTATAAATCTCCACCCTCCCCCCTCGCCCTCCTCCGGCCTTCACGTGTTCCCCCTCCGCCCCTCGCACCTGCCCAACGCCCTTTGTCCCCTTCCTCCTCCCCCCCTCGCCCCGTCTGCTTATTTAGGACGCCTCTCGGCCGCCTCCTCCTCCCCCTCCTACCTCCCTGCTCTAGCTCTCCCCCCTCTCCCGGTTTCTTGTGCTCTGTGCTGCGTGCGGTGGGGTGCTGCTTCTGTCGTGGGTAATGGAGGGCAAGAACAAGAAGCAGTCCGGTTCCTCCTCTTCTCCGCCGAAGACCACGTCGTCGTCGCTCGTGGCCGACCTCTTCGGCGGGAAGAACGCTCCGAACCCTTCCTCGTCCAGCTTCTTCCACTCTGTGTTTCCCCCGCCTCCCACAGTATGTCATGCTCGCCGTCCCTTCTACGTCCGGCCCCTCCCTCCGGTTCTCTCTCTTTTTTTTTGATCTTTTCTCCTGTCGAAACCTTATTACCGGGCTCGCTCCCGTTTAGTCTTCCGGTGGGCGGCGGGGAACCATGAGACTGTATTCGGCATCTGGGTAATGCTGGTCTCCGTCTGTTTTTGCTCAAAAGTTATTGCTTTTGAGAGATATATACAATTATGTGTCTGGGTCTTGCTTTCTTGAGGTCGTATGGCTGCTGATCAGCAGCCATTCTATGGTTTTACTCGTCCAGTTTTTCGAATTTTATTGGCCCCGCTCTTCTTGTTTTGCTTGCTGCATGATGTCCTTTCCTCAGGCTGTTTGCTGTGGATTATGTCTTACGGCTGCATTTTTTTTTCCCCTCTCCATGGTTTTATTTTGCTTCTGTTCATCTCTTGGCCGTGACAGTCCCATGCTATGTTAACTGATTACACGAGATGTTAATTGAACACTCCGCAGCATTCTGTTCTCTTCTAATTTTTTTCTTTTTTTTTATGCTTATGCTCTACTTTTTAAGGTGATGGGAAGGGAGTCATCGCGGTCGGACATCTTCAGTTCCTCATGGAAGCAGGACGGTCAGAGCCAGACTTGGAACGCCCAGGGTGTTGCTGCAGGTATGTGAAGGCATACTCGCTCTTGATCATGTAAACCAAATTGGGTTCCCTTGTCTCATGCCGGGAATAGGTGCTTGTGTTTGTGTTTGTGCATGCGTGATTCGTTTCCTCAACAGGGTGAGTTCTCTGGGTGTGAATTACATGCATAAACTTTGAGAAGCGCTCAAAGGGTATATGGGTTTGTGGCTTGTGGGCACGTAAACATGAAATACCATTCCCTTCACTATGCTATTGTTCAATTGCAGCTCTGATTTGAAGTTTGTGGGTGCTTTCTGGACATGCATCTTCGTCGATGCTCTTCATAAATTTTGTCAGGGGAAATTGTGTGGTGGGTCATGAAAGATTATCCTACACATGCATAATCCCTAATTATGTTGTCATCATTTCGCTTTTTTTATTCTCTAAAAATAGATTACCGCCACTTTTGATTGTAGAAGGCAACGAGATAAGTCAAGGAGAAATCCATAATCACAGTGGCTTATTTCATTGTCTAAACCAATTTTCAAGCAGTGCATGCAGACTAAAAACCCCATTGATCTGAACCCAGCTCTGTTCTGCTGTCTTGTTTGTGCATGGAATAGCTGCATGTCTCCTTGTTCATGTTAGCAAGGTTCCTCTTCTTGGCTGTTCTAAAACCAATGCTTTAGATGACAACTCTATCTTAATTCTTATCGTTTGAATCACTATGAAATAGTTGCTTCAACTTCTGTTTGCTTTTATTTTCCAGATGGCATGGGTCAAGGTAGCGGAAACAGGGAGAGGAGTTCAGCTTACCAGCATGAAAAAATAGATCCATGCTCTTTCAGCTCGTCTCTTTACTATGGTGGACAAGACATTTGCACCAACACATCAAGTTCCCACAACAATGGATATAATGTGAGTAACCATCATGGAAAAACCGAAAAGTCATTGTAGAAGGTAGGGCGAGTTCTTTTCAGGTTTACTAACTATATCTTCAACATGTTTAGTACAAGAAAGATGGAGAAGATGATACAAACAATCCAAATGCTGTCTCCAGAGGGAACTGGTGGCAAGGTATGACAGCAGTTCTGGAAGAAGTACTTTCCTTAAGAATAAGACCATGATCATAAGTAAATGGTCACTAATTTGGTTATTTAATGGTGTTTCCTCAGGATCGCTGTATTACTAGGATATGTGCATGAAGGGATCTTGTCCTTAGTCAAACATAAAGGTATATATGAACTTTTCATTTTTTCTGTTTCTAGTTTATCCATTATCCCTTGTTATACATACCATCAGGAAAAGTTCGAATTATGTGCATATTTATTTGTTTATTATTAAAAATTAAGATGCGCTTTCTATGTCTCGCAAGATCCTTTCTTCTTTTCCAGTTCCATCCATAGGCACACTTTAAAAAGATCACATGTTGTTGGTGGTTGGGGTGCGGGTTATGAATGAGCTGCTCGTTGGCCACATTTGATTCCTGCTTTCACGTTTCACAGCCTAGCTTATCAAGAAAACCATATCAAATACCCAGCTTAATCATTTCCTTAAGTATTTAGGGAAAATGCAAGACTGCTTCCCCTCAGAAAAATCACAGTAGTGAACGCTCATAGGTGAAAGCAGGGGCATGGTAGAATTGGATGAAAAGCTGCAGTCAATTTACTCACTTCTGTCAGATGACTGTTATGTCCAAGTGACAGGGGTTTTCCAGGCATAGATGGTGGTTGTTGGGTATAGACCATAGATCCACTCCCAGATAAGAGAACAAAGAATCGTTGACCTGTGTCTTGGAAAGGTTAAATGGACTGTACCCATGTTGTATGCAAGGATGGCCATATCAGTTTTAGTTTCGATTTCGGCCAGGTCTGAAACCGAAACAGATCGGTTTCGGTTTGGCAGTATCAAGTTTATCGAGCGAGTTCAAGTGATTTTGTCTTCACTTGAGATGGTTTCAGCCATTTTCAGACTAAGGGGTTTCGGTGTCGACTAGGTCCAAAACCGATATGTTTCTTCGGCCGAAGAACATCGGTTTCAGCCAATGCTGTCAACCATGGTTGCACGTGATATCTTCTTCTGGACCGGTTGTCATATGCAAGGTTGGAGTAGTGCTGGGTAAGATGGGGATGTTATCAAAGATTTGAGGTATCATCAGATGATGCCTTTAATATTCCCTACTAATCATACCCACGTTGCCCCAATCTCAAGTTGCTCCCTATCGTTCTGTGTGTTTTCGCTTGCACTATTACGCATATGTGCTTGAGGCCCACTATCAAAAGGAAGCTAGCTGTTAAAAATGACGCCAGTAAGTAAGGGAGGAGTTAAAGACCTTTCCACGGAAAAGTGAGGCTTTCCATCACGAACCTTTGTTCCATCAATCTTGAGATAATTCGCTTCACACAGAGATTCCAGATAACCTTTTCAGCCTGGTGCCAAGAACTGTACTAAAGAAGTTGATCCTAGTAGGAGCATGAAACAGTGACTGCTCCTTAACTTGGTCAGCCTGATGCCAAGAACCATATTATCCCCCATCATTGCCATCAGCTTTCTCCTATGAATTTGGGGTCAGTGATACGTCACATTCATTCCTTAGCTGCACATATCTGAGTTAGTCCTCCGCAAGGTGGTTGCCTCAGATATGGATGATGGAAGGTAACTAAGTTCCGAAGCAAATAGTGTTTAATGTCATAGATTGCGCCTTTACAAAGGGGACACTGGTTCTTCCACAGTAAACAAAGCGTTTGATTGTTGCTTCGAACCCATTAGACATGTTCCCATGTGGGATTATGTATGTACGGCATTCTCCACTCCTGTAGTCTGGCAACTTGCTGTTGATGTCAAAGCTCTTTGACATTTATTTTCAGCATGAAGGTTCACTTGCACATTAAATAATACATCATATTCATGCTTTTTCTTTCCTAAGCGTTTGCTATATTTATTTGGAGGTATTCTCATGCAATTTGGAAAACACTGACCCATGTAATATTTTCGTTGCTTGCAGTTCTAGTGTGGAGCAAAACCGATGCAGTTTCTTTGAAGTAGCCAGTAGCGAAGGGTTGGATCCTAGGGCGCATTCTGTGCTGCCCATATATATATATGTAGATGTAGTAATGTGGTGTCTATATATATAGCAATGTTTGAACAGTATCTCTTCTGTGTTATCGTGTCTGCTGTTTGTGAAGGTGAAGGCCAAATTATCCTGGCTGCCTCATCTTCATGTTTTTAGGTTATTTGTAAATCTGCTTCCTGCCCTAGTGTAATTTGTAGGGAGCAAGGAAGGTTAAATAACAGTGTGTGTGTGTGTGTGTCTTTCTCTCTAACACCTGGTGACTGAATCAGATGTTGGCAGTTGTGTTGTGTGTGTTACTTATGTTTCACTTATGCTTCCATGTTGTTGACGCTATTTCCTTCTATAAGATTTGGAGAGTGTGAATTTCAGCTCTATGGCTCAAATCATAAGACCCAACTGTTGAATTTGATCTAAATAGATAAAAGTTCAGTTACTAAACCATAGTTTATCTAGAGCGAATTCAGATAAGCACGGCTAAGAAGTGCTATACAGCCCCATGTGGGGAGGGCCCTCCTTTAACTCGGCTTGAATCCTTAGGAGATAGTCCAAGATAAACGGACAGCTCTGAAGCATTGCCTTTGGAAGGCATTAGGGTAGGAAAATTAACTCGGCTCATGGTACTCCGCTTAGTCAATGAGACTTAAATCCAAAAACCTAACCTTTCTCCAGCGTGCCCTTAACTTAGAGGCTCTTAGCTCGAGAGGATAGCCTAACAGGAAAGGGTAGACCTGACGAGTCTATAGCCAAACCAAAGCACTCCAAGTCCTATCTAATAATAAAGTTAGTAAGTCATCAAGGCCCAAGATAGGAAGATGTAGAGGTAAGGGAGGGGTTCAGCTCACAATTACCAGCCACCTTATATAACCCACCGTACGAGCCCGGCCCAAATCTCATAATGGGTCACCAAACCCAGACAACCTCCCCGCTAGGGACTCTGCCTATGTCTCACTCATTCTAACCGCTGTCTCATGAAGATGGAGAAACTAATTTCCATATAATTCCCTCGAAGCCTTCAGAAAAAGGTATGAAAAATTCCAAACAATCAAACTTGTAGAGAACAATATTGAGTCGCCTCTTCCCTCTACGTTGCTCATGTCTACTATTTCTAACTTAGGCATCAAAGGATTTTTTTTTTTTTTTAGGATTCACCTCCTAGTGCCTCTGATCCTTTGCTCTTCCTTGAAGATCCACCTTTAGTGTGCTTGAGTGCCACTGATCTCCTCCAATCCCACCTTTAGGCTATCGAATGGTCAGCCCTCTTCATCTGGTGCCGTCTATGGGAAACTTTGTGCGAAAAGCCATCATGATGTACAAGAACAATAACATGAGTAGGAGGGGAGATAAGGGGAAATCTCTGGTTGAGTGTTCCGACAGACACACGGATTCCTAGACTACCTCGGGAGCCATTCAAAACACCCAGGAGAGGTTGTCCTCCCCCCGAATGGCCAGGAGAACTACCACCTCGAAGTGAGCCCCAACACCATCACTGTTTTTTAATGAGAAGATAGACAAGCTCATTGAGCTGATGATGTATAAAGGGGAGAACGTCCATGCCGATTCTTACCTTCCTCGAGGAGAAACTTCACGACATGGTGGCCACATTGTTGATGGCTGCTTCACTCTAGAAGGCGGACACATTATCCAAAATGACGTGGAGGGCATCCCAACGTCTTGCCTATCATGAAGACTAGGAGGCTTTTGACCTCACAACTCCAAGGTTTGAACGTCATTTCATCGAATAGGACTGCCTCCTTAAGGTCCTATAAGGTGAGAGGCGAAACCACCTTACTGATGACGGCGAGGAAAGATCTCCCTACACCCTAGAGATACTAGATGCCCCTCTGCCCTCTAGACTCTAACTTTCAATGGTGAAGTCCTACCACTACAAGAAAAAACGCTATTTTCGACGGATTGAATCCGTCGGTATTCCGTCGGAAAGGATCCTTCCGACCGCTTTCCGTCCAAAGCTCGTCGGAACTTTCCGTCGAAATACTTGGTCAAACTTTCCGACGGATGACAATTCCGTCGGAATTCGGTCGAAACCTCCGACAGATATAATCCGTCGGTAAAGCCGTCAGTATTTTCCGACAGAATTACCGACGGTATTTAACCGTCGGTAATTTATCATTTCCGACGGATACTTATCCGTCGGCCAATCCGTCAGTATTTTTCGACGGAATTGCCGACGCTGATTAGCCGTCAGTAATGTATCAGTTCCGACGAATACATATCCGTCGGCCAATCCGTCAGTACTTTCTGAAGGTATTACCGATGGTCTTTTTCCGTCGGTAATTTATAAGTTCCGACGGATACTTATCCGTCGGAAAATCTGTCGGAAAATACACATATATTTTTTTAAAATGACAAAAAAAATGATTTGTCAACATTACTACAATGTCAAACCTGCTACAATATTCATAATTTAACAAATACTAACAATCAACATAAAATCATAAAATACAATAAATAAAAATCATATAGAATAATGAATACAAAATCAACATAGATCTGCTGGATCGTCTGCTGTCTCTGCCTCGTCATCGTCTGGAGCTGGATCCTATATTAAAACGAATTAAAATGAGAAACATTAATAATAAATAAAAGACATATAGTATTTTCAAAATGAAATTTAAAAATGTGATTATTTCTCAAGCTTAATACAATACTATTTTTAGATCCATCATTTTCTTGCCCGTTTTTACATCCGTCCTTGAATGCCCAACCCAATCCGGAGATCCAAATTGGATTCCGTTAGTTCCCACACGTCACTTTAACCCACCCGGTCGTGTCGGAGAAAACGACACGTCGATCGATCCCTATTTGGGATTTTGGACTCCCGGTTTGTGTGTTTTAACCATTTATATTGCTTGACCGTGTTTCTTAGATCCGTCCTTTGAATGTCCAACCCAATCCGAATATCCAAATTGGATTCCTTCAGTTTCTACACGTCACTTTAACCCACTCGGTCGTGTCGGAGAAAACGTCACGTCGATCGGATCTCTATTTGGGATTTTGGACCCCCGGGTTGTGTGTTTTAACCTTTTATATATACTTGCTCGTTTTAACATCCGTCCTTTGAATGCCCAACCCAATCCCGAGATCCAAATTAGATTCCGTCAGTTTGTACACATCACTTTAACCACCCGGTCGTGTCGGAGAAAATGGCACGTCGATCGGATCTCTATTTGGATTTTGGACCCCCGGTTGCGTGTTTTAACCATTTATATGTGGTTGACCGTGTTTTTAGATCCGTCCTTTGAATGTCCAACCCAATCCGGGGATCCAAATTGATTCTGTCAGTTTCTACATGTCACTTCACCACCCGGTCGTGTCGGAGAAAACGGCACGTCGATCGGATCTCTATTTGGGATTTTGGACCCACGGGTTGTGTGTTTTAACCTTTTATATATACTTGCCTGTTTTTAGATCTGTCATTGAATGCCCAACCCAACCGGAGATCCAAATTGGATTCCGTCAGTTTCTACACGTCACTTTAACCCACCCGGTCGTGTCGGAGAAAACGGCACGTCGATTGGATCCCTATTTGGGATTTTGGACCCCCGGGTTGCGTGTTTTAACCATTTATATGGTTGACCGTGTTTTTAGATCCGTCCTTTGAATGTCCAACCCAATCCGGGGATCCAAATTGGATTCCGTCAGTTTCTACACGTCACTTTAACCCACCCGGTCGTTTCTCAAGCTTAATACAATACTATTTTTAGATCCATCATTTTCTTGCCCATTTTTACATCCGTCCTTTGAACGCCCAACCCAATCCGGAGATCCAATTGGATTCCGTCAGTTCTCACACGTCACTTTACCCCCCGGTCGTGTCGGAGAAAACGACACGTCGATCGGATCCCTATTTGGGATTTTGGACTCCCGGGTTGTGTGTTTTAAACCATTTATATATGCTTGACCGTGTTTTTAGATCCGTCCTTTGAATGTCCAACCCAATCCGAATATCCAAATTGGATTCCGTCAGTTCTACACATCACTTTAACCCACCCGTCGTGTCGGAGAAAACGTCACGTCGATCGGATCTCTATTTGGATTTTGGACCCCCGGCTTGTGTGTTTTAACCTTTTATATATACTTGCCTGTTTTTACATCATCCGTCCTTTGAATGCCCAACCCAATCCGGAGATCCAAATTGGATTCCGTCAGTTTGTACAACGTCACTTTAACCACACCGTCGTGTCGGAGAAAATGGCACGTCGATCGGATCTCTATTTGGGATTTTGGACCCCCGGGTTGCGTGTTTTAACCATTTATATGTGGTTGACCGTGTTTTTAGATCCGTCCTTTGAATGTCCAACCCAATCCGGGGATCCAAATTGGATTCCGTCAGTTTCTACATGTCACTTCACCCCACCCGTCGTGTCGGAGAAAACGGCACGTCGATCGGATCTCTATTTGGGATTTTGGACCCACGGGTTGTGTGTTTTAACCATTTATATATACTTGCCTGTTTTTAGATCCGTCAATTGAATGCCCAACCCAATCCGGAGATCCAAATTGGATTCCGTCAGTTTCTACACGTCACTTTAACCCACCCGGTCGTGTCGGAGAAAACGACACGTCGATTGGATCCCTATTTGGGATTTTGGACCCCCGGGTTGCGTGTTTTAACCATTATATATGGTTGACCGTGTTTTTAGATCCGTCCTTTGAATGTCCAACCCAATCCGGGGATCCAAATTGGATTCCGTCAGTTTCTACACGTCACTTTAACCCACCCGGTCGTTTCTCAGCTTAATACACTACTATTTTTAGATCCATCATTTTCTTGCCCGTTTTTACATCCGTCCTTTGAATGCCCAACCCAATCCGGAGATCCAATTGGATTCCGTCAGTTCTCACACGTCACTTTAACCCACCCGTCGTGTGCGAGAAAACGACACGTCGATCGGATCCCTATTTGGGATTTTGGACTCCCGGTTTGTGTGTTTTAACCATTTATATATGCTTGACCGTGTTTTTAGATCCGTCCTTTGAATGTCCAACCCAATCCGAATATCCAAATTGGATTCCGTCAGTTTCTACACGTCACTTTAACCCCCCGGTCGTGTCGGAGAAAACGTCACGTCGATCGGATCTCTATTTGGATTTTGGACCCCCGGGTTGTGTGTTTTAACCTTTTATATATACTTGCCCTTTTTACATCCGTCCTTTGAATGCCCACCCAATCCGGAGATCCAAATTGGATTCCGTCAGTTTTACACGTCCTTTAACCCACCCGCTCGTGTCGGAGAAAATGGCACGTCGATCGGATCTCTATTTGGATTTTGGACCCCCGGGTTGCGTGTTTTAACCATTTATATGTGGTTGACCGTGTTTTTAGATCCGTCCTTTGAATGTCCAACCCAATCCGGGGATCCAAATTGGATTCCGTTAGTTTCTACATGTCACTTCAACCCACCCGGTCGTGTCGGAGAAAACGGCACGTCGATCGGATCTCTATTTGGGATTTTGGACCCACGGGTTGTGTGTTTTAACCTTTTATATATACTTGCCTGTTTTTAGATCCGTCAATTGAATGCCCAACCCATCCGGAGATCCAAATTGGATTCCGTCAGTTTCTACACGTCACTTTAACCCACCCGGTCGTGTCGGAGAAAACGCACGTCGATTGGATCCCTATTTGGGATTTTGGACCCCCGGTTGCGTGTTTTAACCATTTATATATGGTTGACCGTGTTTTTAGATCCGTCCTTTGAATGTCCAACCAATCCGGGGATCCAATTGGATTCCGTCAGTTTCTACACGTCACTTTAACCCACCCGGTCGTGTCGGAAAAACGACACGTCGATCGGATCCCTATTTGGGATTTTGGACCCCCGGGTTGGTGTTTTAACCTTTTATATATTTGCCCGTTTTTACATCCGTCCTTTGAATGCCCAACCCAATCCGGAGATCCAAATTGGTTCCGTCAGTTTCTACACGTCACTTTAACCCATCGGTCGTGTCGGAGAAAACGGCACGTCGATTGGATCCCTATTTGGGATTTTGGACCCCCGGGTTGCGTGTTTTAACCATTTATATATGGTTGACCGTGTTTTTAGATCCGTCCTTTGAATGCCCAACCCAATCCGGGGATCCAAATTGGATTCCGTCAGTTTCCACACGTCACTTTAACCCACCCGTCCGTGTCGGGGGAAACGGCACGCCGATCAAGATCCCTATTTGGGATTTTGGACCCCCGGTTGTGTTTTTTGAAGTTTTTATATATGTTGACCGTGTTTTTAGATCCGTCCTTTGAATGTCCAACCCATCCGGGATCCAAAATGGATTCCGTCAGTTTCTACACATCACTTTAACCCACCCGGTCGTGTCGGAGAAAACGGCACGTCGATTGGATCCCTATTTGGGATTTTGGACCCCCGGTTGCGTGTTTTAACCATTTATATATGGTTGACCGTGTTTTTAGATCCGTCCTTTGAATGCCCAACCCAATCCGGGGATCCAATTGGATTCCGTCATTTCTACACGTCCCTTTAACCCCCCCGGTCGTGTCGGAGGAAACGCACGCCGATCCGATCCCTATTTGGGATTTTGGACCCCCGGTTGTGTTTTTTGAAGTTTTTATATATGTTGACCGTGTTTTTAGATCCCCTTTGAATGTCCAACCCAATCCGGGGATCCAAAATGGATTCCGTCAGTTTCTACACATCACTTTAACCCACCCGGTCGTGTCGGAGAAAATGACACGTCGATTGGATCCCTATTTGGGATTTTGGACCATCGGTTGCGTATTTTAACCATTTATAATGGTTGGCCGTGTTTTTAGATCCGTCCTTTGAATGCCCAACCCAATCCGGGGATCCAAATTGGATTCCGTCAGTTTCTACACGTCACTTTACCCACCCGTCGTGTCGGAGAAAACGGCACGTCGATCGGATCCCTATTTGGGATTTTTGACCCCCGGGTTGTGTGTTTTTTAAGCTTTTATATATACTTGCCCGTTTTTACATCCGTCCTTTGAATGCCCAACCCAATCCGAGATCCAAATTGGATTCCGTTAGTTTCTACACGTCACTTTAACCCACCCGGTCGTGTCGGAGAAAACGGCACGTCGATTGGATCTCTATTTGGGATTTTGGACCCCCGGGTTGCGTGTTTTAACCATTTATATATGGTTGACCGTGTTTTTAGATCCGTCCTTTGAATGTCCAACCCAATCCGGGGATCCAAATTGGATTCCGTCAGTTTCTACACGTCACTTTAACCCACCCGGTCGTGTCGGAGAAAACGACACGTCGATCGGATCCCTATTTGGGATTTTGGACCCCCGGTTGTGTGTTTTAACCTTTTATATATACTTGCCCGTTTTTACATCCGTCCTTTGAATGCCCAACCCAATCCGGAGATCCAATTGGATTCCGTCAGTTTTTACACGTCACTTTAACCCACCCGGTCGTGTCAAAGAAACGGCACGTCGATTGGATCCATATGGGATTTTGGACCCCCGGTTGCGTGTTTTAACCATTTATATATGGTTGACCATGTTTTTAGATCCGTCCTTTGAATGCCCAACCCAATCCGGGGATCCAAATTGGATTCCGTCAGTTTCTACACGTCACTTTAACCCACCCGGTCGTGTCGGAGAAAACGGCACGCCGATCCGATCCCTATTTGGGATTTTGGACCCCCGGGTTGGTGTGTTTTGAAGTTTTTATATATTGGTTGACCGTGTTTTTAGATCCGTCCTTTGAATGTCCAACCCATCCGGGATCCAAAATGGATTCCGTCAGTTTCTACACATCACTTTAACCCACCCGTCGTGTCGGAGAAAACGGCACGTCGATTGGATCCCTATTTGGATTTTGGACCCCCGGTTGCGTGTTTTAACCATTTATATATGGTTGACCGTGTTTTTAGATCCGTCCTTTGAATGTCCAACCCAATCCGGGGATCCAAATTGGATTCCGTCAGTTTCTACACGTCACTTTACCCACCTGGTCGTGTCGGAGAAAACGGCACGCCGATCCGATCCCTATTTGGGATTTTGGACCCCCGGTTGTGTGTTTGACGCTTTATATATACTTGGGTGTTTTTAGATCCGTCAATTGAACGTCCGACCCAATCCTAAGTATATGAAATTAATACTAATACTGACCTGAGCTGCTGGCTGTGTGGGGCGTACTCCCTGCATTATTGAGAGGAACTGCTGAAGCATATCGCTGAACTGCGTCTGTAGCTGTACCCGCTGCGTCTCTATCTCTACCCGCTGCGCCTGTAGCTCTACCCGCTGCGTCTGTAGCTCTTCCCGCTGCGTCACTAGCTTTGTACGTAGCTCCTCCCGAATGATGCCTCTAATGTCCTCTACACCACTGACGGGAGGCGCAGAAGATGAACTCGCGTGTGTCGAGGAGCGATCGAACTGGCATATGAGGACAACACTCGATGAGTATCCAGGCTGTCCCCAAAGCCGTACACTCGACCCTTCCTCGGCACTCCCGCTGCCTTGACCCAAGCGTCCGCATCCAAATCTGGCTGGGGAGTGCCCTCTGTGTAGCGCTCCGCCATCGTCCTGCGTACGTCTCCTGTAAAATAATTTAAAATTCAATTATTGAAACAAATTACTTTAATATCATAGTTGAATTCATAATTTAAGCTTGACTTACAGCAATCGTGCGGGCACTGTCGGTAACATAGTCATCCGTCTCCTTCCGCTTATGAGTCCGGTCAAAAACTCGCGGAAAGTAGGGGCACGCTCCAGGTCGTGATGCTTAAAATTCAACAAAATTAGTTAGTTTCACAATAATATCCATATGTATATATGAATCGAACAATAAATACTTACCAATTTTTTACTATGGGTCGCATAGATACGGATCCACTAGTATGCACATTCTTCTCCGGTTGAGTTGCTCTGTTGCGTATTGCCGCCTGTGACCGCTGCTGCCATGGTCCAACAGCCCAACGTGCGCAAGGGACTCCCAATAGTCCCTCTGCAGCCAACAGGGCCGTAATCCACCCAGCCATAGGATCCCGGTTGACTGTGGTCTTCATTGCCTTGTCCCGGCCTCCCACATCGACTTTCTTAATTAGTCTGGGCCGTAATCTCCCAGACGGCTCGAGCCCGAGGGAGATCCTCGGTCTCGTGAACGCGAACCTCCGCTGTAAAGAAATAAATTAATCAACGTTCTGCAATAAACCCAAATTAATAATATTGAATAATGACTTCAACTCTTCTAAAATAAAATACCGTAACATGTCAAATAATAAATCCCGGACTGGCACCGGGAAGTCTCTCCATGCATCCACTGGTCCAGGAATATGTGCGTGGACCAGCGTCGTAATATAGCGGAAGCAGGACCGGGATCTATCTTCCCCCTGCAATTCCACATTAATTTTCTACATGAATGTATATCCTAAATAACAAATACAGTAACACTGGATGATGAACTTTACCCTGAGATCCAGCATGTTGTCGTCCTGGTAGCTGAGGCCCCTCCTCAGCTGCTGGATGCTGGCTCTCCACCTATGTGTAAACAATTTAGTACACTGAGATTAGAAATTATGAATTTCAATAAACAAGAATATGAAATTTTACCTGT
This sequence comes from Colocasia esculenta, assembly GCA_014218235.1. Classification (NCBI taxonomy): domain Eukaryota; kingdom Viridiplantae; phylum Streptophyta; class Magnoliopsida; order Alismatales; family Araceae; genus Colocasia; species Colocasia esculenta. Next base: position 15,969 of record JACBKR010005051.1, read on the forward strand.
CGCTGGGACGACGGGCGTGGACGGGGAGGCAGTCCCTGCAAAATTTCATACAGATTAGAAATTATGAATTTCAAATAAACAAGAATATAGAATTTTACCTGTCGCTGGGACGACGGGCGTGGACGAGAGGTAGTCCCTGCAAAATTTCATACACATTAGAATTATGAATTTCAAATAAACAACAATGTAGAAAATTACCTTGTCGCTAGGACGACGGGCGTGGACGGGGAGGCAGTCCCTGTAAAATTTCATACAGATTAGAAATTATAATTTCAAATAACAAGAATATAGAAATTTACCTGTCGCTGGGACGACGGGCGTGGACGGAGAGGCAGTCCCTGCAAAATTTCATACACATTAGAAATTATGAATTTCAAATAAACAACAATGTAGAAATTACCTGTCGCTGGGACGACGGGCGTGGACGGGGAGGCAGTCCCTGCAAAATTTCATACACATTAGAAATTATGAATTTCAAATAAACAACAATATAGAAATTTACCTGTCGCTGGGAAGACGGGCGTGGACGGGAGGTAGTCCCTGTAAAATTGTATGTACGTTAGTTCTCGTGAAATCAATATAAACTAATACCCATATGGTTTTTTGTGTACATATGCATATACCTGTCGCGGACCTGGAGGCAGACGTGGACGGGGGCAGTCCCTCCTGCCAACGGACGTGGCAACCGTCCGACTGCGTCCTCCACGTACCATATCTCTATTGATACAATAAAGATATAACAAGTCATCAGCACTCAATTTGAAGTAGCAATTTATTATGAACATGTAATGAACAACAACACCAATTTCTTACAAAATATGCAGTATATTATCTATATTCATCATCAGATGCTGAAGACATGTTTAATTCAGCATCATCTTCATCATCATCCTGGAATTCATCATCCTCATCATCTTGGAGTCTTCCTCCACATCAGACTCCACCTCCCGCTCAGCGACATTTGGTCAACTTCTTCTTTTCGTTATCCTTTTGTAAGAAATTTGTTTCATTTATATCATGAACATTGTACTGCGTAGAAGCTGCAACTCTCGTGCGTCACTCCGATCTGATTGGAAAAAGTTGTCATTAACCCTTCGAGCTCATCATCATCGGGAGAAGCTCATACTCAGGGAATAGTCTTGATTTCACTCTACATGCAGCCCACCAATCTCTTAATTTGAGGGATGTATAATTTGAATAATAAACTTGTTGGGCTTGTGCGCCAGGATGAATGGCTCATATGTACTCAATTTGCCTTATGCTTCACATCGATTAATCCATATGTTGTATCATGACGAATAGATGTCGGGTCAAACCAATGACACTTGAACCTAAATACATTGTTGTCTTGTCCCAAAAATTGCAGTTCAATGACTTCTTCGAGAATGCCAAATAGTCAATTTCATTTTCATTGTAAGGCCTTCCCTTCACACATACGCCGCTGTTCATCGTAGACTTATTCCGTCCATAATCTCTCGTGTGAAATCTGTATCCATTCACAATGTAGCCTGGATAGACACGTACAATCTTCGAGGGGCCAAAACTAATATGTTGTACTCTTGAATCGGAATGAAGCCTTGTTCCAACCTATTATGAGATAAATAGACAAACATTGAATAAATGACTTCAACTCAGCCTGCATAAAACATAACACTTATGTTTCAAAATAATTAGACACATACTCGAGATCTTAACCAAGTAGGAAAAGACTTCTCCGTTCCTTTTCAACCTGCACGTCAGTTAGACGTGGATTCCGTCGCAATATGACCGAGTCAAACTCTCTGCAATGTAAATGTCACACAACCGTTAGGTTCTGCAGCAATGCACGCAAATGATGACGAATAAGCGTGGAGAGCTTACTGAATGTAAGGGTCTAGTTCTTCGCAATTCATGAACCGTAGATCTCCGCAGCTACAACTCTCTGTCTGGGCGTGTGTGTGGCGAGTAGATGAAGATCCGAACGCCCGTCCGGCACACTTGAATACAGAGAGTCGGTCTGACACCTCGGAATCTCCACTATCATCATGACGTGGAGGTTGAGTGCGTCGGGTTTGTATTTCCGTGTCAAAGTACATCGAACAGAAGTTCGATATCTCCTCAATGAGGTACGCTGAGTAATGGAGCCCTCAACTTGTGCTTTGTTACGGACTTTCACTTAGATCGTGTGCATGCACCTATGACATAATTCAAATGCATACATAAGTAATATAAAAGATCGTCGTAATGGCAATATTGAGATGTAGAAATATACCTCTCAAACGGATACATCCATCGAAATTGTACTGGTCCTCCGACCCTTGCCTCATATGGTAAATGGATGATCAGGGTGCTCCATTGAATCAAAGAATGCTGGAGGAAATATCTTCTCTAATTTGCAGACTGTCTGAATTATATTTTGCTCTATATTTTGCAAGTCATGAATTTTGAGTTCTGATGCAGATAAAATCCTGAAGAATTGACTCAGCTCAGTCATTGCTCCCCATATTTGTTTCGGCAACAACTCACGAAAAGCAAGAGGCATCAGTTTTGCATGAAAACATGGCAGTCATGACTCTTCATTCCGTATATTTTTCCCTCGTTGACATTTACACAACGCGCATATTCGAGACATATCCATCCGAAAATCTCAATTGCTTTAACCATTGCAACACTTCCTTAATCTGTCTGGCCCCAAGCACATATGCAGCTTTAGGTTGCACCACTTTTCCTTGAACATGCTGTAGCTCTAGTTCTGGACGTTTGCAAAGTACTTTCAAATCGAACGTGCCTTGACGTTATCCTTCGTTTTACCTTTGACGTCCATAACTGTGTTGAACACATTATCAAAAACATTCTTCTCTATATGCATGACGTCTAGGTTATGACGTATCAAAAGTGTTGACCAATAAGGCATTTCCAAAAAATGCTTTGCTTCACCCAATTGTGATCCTTCCCAAAGCCAGGGATTTGTCGGGTACTACCAGCCAGTTGTGTTACAGTCGGTAAGTTCTGGACCCGCCTCGCCATGTTTCCACCAGACACCCGTTCCATATCTACCTCCTCCATCACATTGTATTTTTAATAAAGAATCCTTTTGCTTTCGGAAAGGATGGTCACTGTGTAGAAACCGCCGATGACAATCAACCAACAAGATTTTCCCCCAGATTTCAACACAAATGATTTTAGAATCCTCCATGCAATAAGGACATGCCAACCTCCCATGTGTGCCCAGCCAGATAACATGCCGTAGGCTGGAAAGTCACTTATTGTCCACATTAATGCAGCCTTCAGATTGAAATTCTATTTTCTGGATGCATCATAGACTGCACACCCATATGACCATAACAATTTCATCTCATCAATCAACGTCTGAGATATATGTCTATATTCTTTCCTGGACAATATTCAAATGCTTCTCACAACCATCCCATAATGGCTCATCAGCATCTCGAAGTAACTGATAAAATCTCTGAGCTGTATCATTCGGCACTTCTTCATTTGTTTGATCTTCATGAATATTGAACTCCGGACCAGCAGCATCGACAACCATGTCTACGTACGTACTTGTGGAGGCAAAGTAATTAGCTGGTGCAGACGACTGAATATTCAACTCACCATGACACGACATAACTCATAATGGCCAACAAATCCTCTCGTATACAGATGATGCTGCACATCCCATGTCGATATCCACTTTCTATTGTACAAGCCGAACACGGACATCGGATGTTACCATCGGATCAACTGCTACGATGTATTACTCAATGCAAACTCAATAAAACTGTCCACTCCATCTTTAAAATCCTCGGTCACAACTCCATTCTTTATTCCACGGTACATCCATGACCGATTCTCCGACATTTTTCCTACAGATTAAATGTCCATGTCCCGAGTTAAAATCCAACACACCCTTACATCATTCAAGTACCATACATACGTTATATGGAGAGTCCCAGAGCTAATGGGTGAAATAAAGCGTTGACGTAAAGATAAATGAAGAGTAAACATACATGAATATCAAATAAATTTGAGCACTATATAAATACTTACTGGTATTGAACATTAAAAACAACACAAACCGTGATGTCTTCATATTAGGGCCACCACCACTTGATCGGCTCTTTATTCACCAGCTTCTCAGTAGATTTCCTAGGGAGTGAACTAACCACTGATATCCCTAAATATAGTTTGCCAATACATCTCTTCGTACATAATGGGAAGCATAACTTTGAGAATGTCAAGTTCTTTGACACAATTATTTTTCACAAATTTACACCAGTCTTTTCCAAAAACATGTACATAGTACCACACCAACTGCGTCGTAAGATTACAGAATATCGCACTCCTTTTTCATCTTGAACAATAACAGATATCCACTTTTATTTTCTAAACTTTGTCTTTCTTCTTTCCGAATAATCTTTATGATTTTGTCATCTTCTCTTTCACAAAAAGTAAACCATCATGCAATCTTCGAATATCGAGCGAAAATATTTTACGTTCAAACAAACAAGTACTTTGATACGTT
>JACBKR010005052.1:0-20343 GCA_014218235.1 Colocasia esculenta
ATAAGGATGATGATCCAAAGACCTACCAAGAGGCTATTGATAGTCCTCATCAGGGAATTGGCGAGATGCCATGAATTCTGAGATGCAGTCCATGTACACCAACCATTTGGAACTTGGTAGACTTGCCTGAAGGTATTGTACCTATTGGGTGTAAGTGGATGTAACACCCCGGAAATTAGCAATTTAAAAATTTAGAAAGATAGAGGGATAAAATAAATAAACGTACTGGAGAGACTTCCAATACCATGTGTTAATGACCTATTAATAATTGGGCCGATGGAGCATATTTGGCCCAAGGATATGAACAAACTAGGACAGAAATTGCCCAGAAATTCATGTATGTAATTATGCAGTAATTAGGGAGGGTAATTTAGAGTCATATTATGGATGAGTAGTCATGTAAGGTAAGCCAAAACCGAACTCAATCTCAATTAGTGGTTTCCTAAACCTTGGCTACCTCTTTTAAGTAAGGAATCCCAGATTTCTGGAAACTAGGAAACAGAGCTCGTAGCCCCTTTCCTAGTGTCATTAGGACTCTTAACAACATCCTAAAACTATAAGAACTCGTCCCTAAACTCTTGGGGAAGGTTTAACAACGAAGTTGGAGTCGTTTGGAAGCAAGCAAGAGCTTCTGAGGAACAGGAGAAAGGCTGAGAATCCGGAGCTTCATCCCCTGCATCCTCTGTTGTGTCCAGAACATCAACAGGTTCTAGATCTTCATAAAGGTAGGTGTTCTCGGGCCAAGATTAAAGAAAATTAATGCCAACATGTAGTTCTTGGAGTCTAGGATCATTTGCACTTGATTTGCCCAATTTTCATGGAGTATCCATCGTGTATTGATGATTTTCCCGAAGTCTTGCACCGTTAGGGCTTTTCTCGTTCGTCATATTGTGCACACGATTCAAGACCAATTTGACTAAACTTTCTTCATGAAAGTTCTCCTATTTGAAGTCACGATCATCTTCTATGTTGGATGTTTTGTCCAAAGGTTTTTCTTTAGAGAGTTAGGAGCATGATAGAAGAGTCTCTGTTTTAAACTGTGATTTTGGGTTTTACTTAATTTCTGTTCTTCACATTTTTTCTCAGGATTAGAGACCGAATTCGATCAAACCCTCAACATCAAAAGTCTTCTACTAGTTGTCTTCCTCATCTTTCATGTTGAACGTTTTGTCCAAATGTCAATCTTTAGAGAGTTATAAGGGTTGAAGTGAACCATTGCATGGCATGTGTTTTCGGTCTCACATGACCCTTAAGTCTTGTTCTGGAAGGGCCACTAGTGTCGACACTGCCTATGCCAGTGTCGACCTGCTGTCCCAAAACAGCCCAGATGGAGTTCTGGGAAGCCATCTAGTGTCGACACAGCCTCATCTTGTGTCGACACACTGTCCCAGTTTGACCCAGAAAGTTCTGGAAGTTGATCTAGTGTCGACACAGCCTCATCTTGTGTCGACACACTGTCCCACTTGGCCAGAAGTTTTTCTGGAATCTGTCTCTAGTGTCGACACCCCTGGACTAGTGTCGACACTACTTGACCTTTTTGCCTTGTTTTTGTTGCACTGTGTCGACACCACCTGGACTAGTGTCGACACTACCTGACCAGTTTTGCCTGTTTTTGCTTGGGTTTGGAGCATGTGTCGACACCACCTGACCTAGTGTCGACACTACCCTTACCAGATTTTTGTATAATTTGAGGTCTATCATTTCATGAGGTCTTCAAGCATGGACATGATGTATATAGTATGCATGGACTTAAAATAAATCAAACCATTAAGGAAATGGTAATGATATGAATATGATTCTAATATGTAATTTTGATTGTTCTTATGATCCTTGGATTATCTTGTGATCTTGCTTATGGTCAATTGATAAGATAAGAATATGTTATGAATTTGGGGATGATTACATGATTAGTATGGACATGTTAGTGGTGATTGCATTTGAGTTTCATGGTTTCATGTTTTCCGGTGTTCAAAGGACTATTTGTCATATGCATACATGTTAGGAAAGTGCATGTTCTACATGTGATATGTCTTTAGAAACCCATCTTGTCAAGACGTTAATGAATTATGAAATATAAGATACGTCGTTATCCTGCCTTGTTCTTTGAGCTGTTTGTCATTCCTTGATTCTATGAGTGATCATGTTCTTTTACTATGAGCTTGTCATTGAAACTCTGTGGCCATAATATGAATCTGTTTGATCGGCACAACGTGGGACTCCGGTCCAAAACTTGATACAATGCCTGTGGAATAGGGCCTGTCCGGTCCTGGGGAAGACGCCCCAACGTACTTGTTAACGAGGGAGTATGGACTCTTGGTGCTTGGCATAGCACACCTGACTGCAAGATTGTGAACGTGCCTCCTGTTTGACTTGATAAGTTTGACTTGACATGACATGATAAGTTTGTTCTTGTGAACACATGAACTCTGTTTGAATATGGCCAATCTCTTCTGACATGATTTTAAATCTTGAATTATCTGTCCATTGTATATGGAACTCGACAATTGATCTGATATGATATCCGTTCTACTTTGCTATTCAACTTGTTAGAAAAGCATGCATTGTCAGCATACTCATCAGCATATCTGCCTATATAAAATGTTTATCATGTATACTAGTGCCCGCACATGATTGAGATATAAATCCTACTGAGCTAGTTCGCTCACCCCTATCATCCTGCCCTTTTTCAGGTAGTGATGAAGAACCCGTGGAGTCGGATGGGACTGGGCAAGAGTGACGAGCACCCGTCCTATAATAGATGACAGTTAGAGATAGAAATTTGAGTAGTCTATGTAATAGTGAAACTTTTGTGGAAGTTTTTGAATGATGGATCCTTTGGTTAATTCTTCTTATGTGAGGTTGTATCTAGTTGAATGAAATGAATTAAAGTATACTAAAGATGACCATATTATAGTCTTGATGTGTCATTATATTATTCTGTGACTCTGCACTATTCAACTATGATACGCCGGTTTGTATCGTTCACGTCCCCCGGTATTTATTCCGCTGCTAAATATTCGGGGCGTGACAGTGGATCTTTAAGAGAAAGATCGGTGCAGATGGACAGATCGACACCTATAAGGCAAGGTTGGTAGCAAAGTGGTATCGTCAAAGGCAAGGAATTGACTATGACGAAACTTTCTCATCAGTTGCTATGATAAAGTCGATCAGAATTCTTCTCGCCATGCTGCATACTTTGATTACGAGATCTGGCAGATGGATGTAAAAACTGCTTTCCTCAATGGAAACATTGAGGAAGAAGTGTATATGATACAGCCTGAAGGTTTCATCCAAGAGTGTCCAGATAAAGTATGCAAGCTTCAAAGGTCCATCTATGGATTGAAACAAGCTTCCCGAAGTTGGAACATAAGATTTGATGAGGCTATCAAATCTTATGACTTCATTAAGAATGAAGATGAACCATGTGTGTATAAGAAAATCTGGGAGTGCTGTCACTTTTCTCATACTTTACGTTGATGACATCTGTTGGATCGAAATGGCAAGCAAAACAGTCCTAGAGGGGGGGTGAATAGGACTTTTGACCTTTTAAAATTTCTTCTGAAAATCACAGCACTAAATAAACAAGTTAGTACTCAAAGTGATGTGTGTGATTCAAGTGTAGACTTGGCGGAAACAATCACACAAGAATTGGACACATATTTTATCCTGGTTCGGCCCTTCCCACATGGAAGTTCTACATCCAGTCCTCAAGCCAACCACTTGAGATTTCACTAATCTGCCAATGAATTTGGCTTCTCTCACCCTTGAGAGGAATTACAACACCACTTGCCCCCAAGCAAGTCTTCCCTATACGGTACAGCAAAGCCTTTTCACCAAGGCCTTCCCTACACAGAGGGGCAAAGTGCAGAGACAGATTTCTGCACAGATACAAGGAAATTTGACAGAGGTGTGTTTGCCTCAAAATTGAGCACAAAACACACAGACTTCAGATGGATACAATAGATATAGAATTGACTATAAATCCTATCTGAAGAAAAAGGGGTGGACTAAAGAGAATTGAAACTTAATACACTTGCCACCCACAAACAGAAATTCTCCACAGAATTTTCTGAACACAAGGAAGCTCTCAGAGGAAGACAAGCATGAAGACTTTAGAAAGAGCTTGAGGAATTCGAAAGGCTCTTTCAGAAGAATGAGACTTGAATGCACTTTGTGGATTCTCACTTCAAGGATGATCTATCTGTGTCTCCTGTATGTATTGGTATTTTGTTCTTTTCCTCTTGAGCTCCTTTAAAATCTTCAAAAAATATGACCGTTTGAGAGGATGACCGTTGGAGCTTTGTGGCTGTTTGCAATATAGCCGTTTGAGGAGGAATTCTGGGATCCTTTGGGTCTTGAAGAGTTTGTCAAATAGGCCTTCAAGTATGCTTCTTCCCGAGGTCTTCGTTTTGTTAACACTAGAAGATAAGCTCTTGTAGCAAGTAGCTGAGGGAGAGGCATGCTGAACACATGCTCAATAAATGCCTGTTGCAAGGACAAGACACAGAGAAAACGTATCTCCATACCCTTGTGGTAGGTGAGTCAGAAAAATTCGTACAAGGATGGAACCTAGTATCCCACAAGTATTACAGACAGCAGACAGATAGACAAAAAGTTAAGGTATGGGTCTGTCAGTGGTAGGTGAGATGGTCAGAATGCCATGCGTCTGAATTTTACATAAATGCTATGTGTCTTGTGAAACAAACAAGGTAGGACAGGTCATCAACTGAGGGTTTCAAAGAGATATATTTCACAGGATAATTAATTTAGAAGCTGTCATGTCAAATCCTGTCAGAAATATAATCTTCGAAGTTTTAAGATGAAATGCATACAACAATCCTCCTATTGATTTGCTTAAGATAATCAAACTAGATTTGATGATCTTCATATAGTTTAGAAATAGAGAGCTGACAAAAAAAATAAAAGGTACAAGTGCAGAATTGTCAGTGTAGTTGAATTTGAACAGTTTGATTGGAGTATGAGTGATTCGACTCATGAGTGATCATGGTGATTCGATTACAACAGGTGAGGATTTCTAAGATTCGATTTACAGTTGAAGGTATTAGTCGAGACAGAGCTGTAAAAGTCCAGGTCATCAGTCGAATCATTAAGAAAAAGACATTCGACTGTAAGAGTCGAAGTCATCAGTCGAATGGTATGTAAACGAAGTTGGACTTAGAAAAAATTCGATGACTTCTGACTGCTATTCTGAAGGAGTTGAATATGACAATCAGATTCAGTATGCTGAGAGACAGTTGTGGCCTTAGAAGATTTTGAGGATACTGTTCTTAAAAAGGCTGTGGTATAATAATATACATATTTAAAGATTTGTCATAGCAAAAACATAGTTTTATAAAAACTTAGAAAGTCATTAATTTTTTAGAGGTAGTTGCTCAACAATTCTCCCCCTTTTTGTTAATGACAAAAAAAATCTTTAAATAATAATGTATCATATACTATTGTTATACATTTTTCTCCCCCTTTGTGACATTAACAGAAAGGATAAAAATGCAGTGAAATGCACAAGTAGGAAGAAATTGCATCTATAAATGGGCAAACATTATATAGTAGGAAACAGTACTAAGAAGGAAATACAACTACAGAGTTCAGATTCTAGCTGAACGGGGTAACAACAGAGAAGCAGGGAGTGAGTTTAAGAAAGGTGGATGAGCTCCCAAAGTTTTTCTTCATTCTTGGTAAAGGAGTGAGCAAACAGAGCTTCATCAATATTGTAGGCTGGGTTGGAGGAGGGTAACTTCTTGATAGACTTGATGTGGCGCCCCTGTACCACCTAATTCTGTAATGGTATTTTCAATGTCCATTCTGATTTTGAGAGGAACAACTGTTTGCTGGATGCCAGATGGAGGAATTCATTGAAGGTCAGATTCCAGTAGAGACCATTTGAGATGGCTGCATCCTTAGCTTGATAGTACACAAGGCCTCTCAGCCCATCGGTGAGTAACACTCTTATGAAAATCCGTAAGACTTTTGGAGTGAAATTGATTGAGGTAAGTTTCATCTTCAAACACTGAGAGTGATAGGATGGATAGGCTGCTTCCATTGTTCAGGGGTGAATCTTTTGGATTCAGCAAAACTTAACTGGATATCAAGGAGATGCTTGTCTTTCTTGGAAAACTGAAGAAATATGAACCTTTGGAAACTTAGCTTGGATTTGTACTTGATTTTGAATCTGGCAGAAATCCGGAGGAATCTGTTGAAGATTGTTTCAGCAAAAGTTTTTCAGTAGGAAACTGCCCCTATCAGTGGAGGATGAAGACCTGATGGTAATGCCACTGTCATGGAAGGAACAATTTCTCTTTGCCCTCTAAGCAAATTCTCATACTGCCCTCTGGAAACATCATGCAATCCCAGTTTGAACCTTTCATGGTTGAAAGATCTCATTTCAAGGTACTTGGCCTGAGAGGCCCTGAGATGTTCTGCAAAAAGGGCATGGAATCTAAGAGAAAGATGTTGAGCAGTTGTCAAGTGATGGGTTCTGGATTGATTTTCTAGAAACCTAGCTGCCTCTTCAGGGTAGAGATCAACAAATTCTTGAGGTGTGAGGCAGTGGCTCTTCTGAGAGATGAGTTGAAGATCAGAAATAGAAAGTTGGGAGGTTTGTATCAAAATAGGAATCCAATGTTCAAACGTGAAATCTGGCAACCCATGAACTTCCAGAAAAGCTCTAATAGCAAGATATTCTCTGAACAATTCATGTTTTGTTCAGATGGTGAGTGAAGGCATACCAAAAAGGAGGAAGTAGCAAGGAGTTTATCTCCAATTTGGGTCCACTGGAGGCTGACAGTTGGATACTAGGAAGTATCTCAACTAAATGCATGAGAGTTTTCTTGGAGTAAGACTTTGAGGTAGTGGGAAGAGAGGAATAGAAGTGAGGAGGTTGAGTGGAAAGAGTCATGGTGAACTCTTTAAGTGGTTTAACTTGAAACTTCAAGGGGTAGATAGAAAATTTAACATCTTTATAGAAAGGAGTAGCTTCTGGAAGTAGATCCAGAGAGGAATGTAGAGATGGTTGAACTGATGATGATGGAGCAGGAGATTGAGGATCTGGAGTAGGTGCTGCTGGAGCAGGTATGGCAGTTGGAGATGAGGCCCTGGAAGAAAGAGAGGAAGAACAGGTTTGACAGGAACACCACTCTTGACTAATCTCCTCTTCACCTTTCTCTTAAAAACCTGAGAGGGCTCGAGAGGTTTCTTGCTGCTTCCTGCTGCACAGAATCTTCTAAGACTACTGCCACTTCTTTTGGATGAATTTCAGATTTGTCACCTGCTGCTGCTCATCACTGGGTTCAAAAATCACTATTGTTAACTGAGCTTGCTGCTCAGTGGTCTGCTTATCTTGCTGCTGCTGGGATTCAACTGAAATAGGCTGCTCCTCAGCCTGAACTTTTGGTTCTTTGATAGATGGCTCAAGGACTGGTTCCTGAGGTACAAGTACTTGAGGTTCTTCTTGGTGTTGTTGCTCTTGAGCTGGCATAGATTCTTCTTACTGCTGTGAGAAGCAGGCCCTGATGGCCTAGAGGTGCCCGGTTGGCACACCAACTGAAGTAGAGATCCTTGATTTGCTTGACTTCCTCAGACAACTATCAAACTTAGTATCTAACAGAACAACTTGCATGTGGAGAACTGACATGTTCTCATTCTGGCTTCTAACCAAATCAGAATGTCATTTAGGCTATTGCTGCTCTCCCCCTGAGACTTTGGCCGGTCTCAAACTGAGAAGGAGAGTAGTGGGCTCTCTTTCTTCAAAGATGTGATCATGGGGGGAAGAGGCAGGGATATCTTCAGAAATAACTTTCTTGCCTCTGAGATCTCTTAGGACATCATTAATGGTGTCCTCCGGAGCATCATGAACTGGAATGGATGGAGGAACATCTTCTTGCACAGGAAATGAGTCTTCAGATCTGATTTGAAATGAAGGAGGTTCATGCTGAACTTCGGATGCAGGGGCTTCATATGTGAGTAGAGAAACCAAAGATTCATCAGGATAGTTCTCATGTTCACACTCTGGGACAGAACTTTTATACCACAGATTTTACTTCTTGCCAACTAAGGAGTACTTGCTTCTTTTCAAAGTAAAAATGCCTATCTTCTCTTTGTTTCCAACAAACATCTCTCTAGATAGATCCACTGAAAATCTCTTAAGATAAGAGTAAGTAGAGATCCATATGGAAGAGATTCTTGTAGATCTTTTGAAGCAATCATCTTCTCCAAAATTACTGCTGGCAGATTCACCTTATGCCTCTGAACTGCCCAAAATAACAAATTTCCATCTCTAGCAGTAATGGAAGAATGAGTTCTTGCTCTAGGGGTTATGATATTGGTAATTACAGAATGAATCAATCTTTTCTCAACAGACAACTCATTAACTTGAAGTCCTCGTTTGCTGAGGGACCCTAGGCTGCCAATAATCCCTAATTTTTGTTTTTCCAAGGGGATGAACTCACTGAGCTTATGCCCTGAGTTGGGACAATCCAGCAATTCGAGCAAAAGCTCTTCAGAAATAGTGATTTTGATGCCTTTGACATACCCTACTACTGAGTTTCCAGCAGAGACTTCCAATGAAGCATCAAAAGATCTGACTGCATCGGCAACAAATGGCTCAGAAATCTGACAGATTTTGGTCCAACCCATAGCATTCAAAGTCTCTTCGACCAAGACAGATTTCCAGATAAGTGAGAGAACTCAACAGCCTTTCCAGAGCAGATGGGAATCTTAGCAAGACGTTGGAGTTGGTCTGGGGTCAACTGGACAGACTCTTGTGCCCTAAGGGAGCCATCTAGACGATAGAAACAAAAGGGACTCAGGAAACCTTCAAAGGAGAGAAGGAAATGATCAGTAGAGATGAAAGATCCTACCTTTCTTTCGGAGAGGTGAGGTTTCAGATGGTTCCTGAAAGGTCCTTCACCGAGAACAGTGAAGGCGCGAAGAACGCAAGAAGACAAGTGAGTCGAAAGAGGATTTCAAACGGGGTTTTGAAAGTTAGAAGGGGTTTACTTATATAGAGAGGGAAAAGTAACTGGCGCTTGATTTCAGGATGAAGGGACGCGATGATTGATTTGACCATTTAATTACGAAGGGACGACCTTAAATGAGGTGTCAGTTATCTCAAATAATTATTAAAAAAAATTGTGAAGTAAGCGTCGTTTTAAAATATCTTAATGAATCGAATTAGGTATTTGACTGCATCAGTCGAATACATGAATCGAATGCATAAGTCGAATGTAGGACTTAGCGATTTTCAGGATAGTTTTTCCACAAACAGTTCACAGAAATTCTTATCAATGCAATTCGATCAATACTTTAGGAGTTTAATCAGGATTGCACATACCTATTTCTCTTCTTAATGAAGTAAACCTATCTTCAGGGAGAGGTTTTGTAAAAATCTACTAATTGATTTTCTGTAGAAACAAAATCAAGAGAAATATTTCCATTGCTTACATGGTCCCTGATGAAATGATGTCTAACCTCAATATGCTTGGTTCTTGAGTGCTGGATTGGATTCTTTGTTAAATTTATAGCACTTGTGTTGTCGCAAAGCATTGGAATATCTTGAAGCTGATGGCCATAGTCTTCTAATTGATGCTTGATCCACAAGAGTTGAGTACAACAACTTCCAGCTGCAATATATTCAGCTTCTGTAGTGGATAAAGCCACTGAATTCTGCTTTCTAGAAGACCAAGATATCAAACAACCTGCAAGAATTTGACATGTACCACTGGTGCTTTTTCTATCCAATTTGCATCCAGCATAGTCAGCATCACTATAACCAATCAACTTGAAATCAGAACATCTAGGATACCATAGACCTAAGTTACTAGAATTAATAAGATATCTGAAAATTTTTTTACTGCAAGAACATGAGATTCTTTTGGATCAGCTTGGAATCTTGCATAGAGAGACAAATACTAAACATTATATCTGGTCTACGGCAGTGAGATAGAGCAGTGATCCTATCATTCCTCTATAGGTCTTTTGGTCTACCTTTTTGCCAAGAGGATCACTATCTAACTTAATGCCTGAGCTCATGGGTGTTCCTAAGGGCTTACATTTGTCAAAGCCATACTTAGTCAGTAGATCTGAAATGTATTTGGTTTGACAGATGTGAGTTCCTTCTTTGGTTTGCTTGATTTGCAATCCAAGGAAATAATTAAGTTCACCCATCATGCTCATTTCAAACTCACTTTGCATCAAAATTTCAAAGAATTTGCAGAGTGATTCATTAGTAGAACCAAAGATAATGTCATCAACATAGATTTGTACAATTAAGATTCCATCTGAAAATTTCTTTATAAATAGGGTGCTATCTACTTTTCCTCTTATAAAATCATGTGATATAAGATAAGCACTTAATCTTTCATACCACTCTTGGTGCTTGTTTCAGACCATATAGTGCTTTCTTTAAACGGAAAACATGATCAGGATACTTACTATCTTCAAAACTAGGTGGTTGCTCAACATATACTTCTTCTTTAATAAAACCATTCAGAAAAGCACTTTTAACATCCATCTGAAATAAATTGATATTAAGAGAGCAAGCATAAGCCAATAAAATTCTGATTGCCTCTAATCTAGCTACTGGAGCATAGGTTTCATCAAAGTCTATGCCTTCCTCTTGGGAATATCCTTGAGCTACAAGTCTAGCTTTGTTCCTAGTTATTACCCCTGATTCATCCATTTTATTTCTGAAAACCCATCTGGTTCCAATAACTGGATGATCAGTAGGTCTAGGCACAAGGGTCCAAACTTCACTACGTTTGAACTGATTAAGCTCTTCTTGCATAGCAAGGATCCAAGATTCATCATTCAGTGCATCATTGATTGTCTTAGGCTCAACTTGTGAAACTAATGCAGAGAAGTCACAAGGAATTTGCATACCTCTTGTTCTTATCTTGGATTGAGGATCACCTATAATGTTTTCTCTAGGATGGTCCCGATGGTACCTCAAATCTCTAGGTTTCTTCTTGTGATTCTTCTTGTTGTTGAAGATCTTCTAATGGAGGATCTTCTACTTCTTCTTCTTTTCCTTCTTCAAGAGAAGTCTTCTCAAGATTCCTGCAGAGATCATCAACACATTCTTCTTCTTCTTCTTCTATCCTTTTGATGGAAGGGTTAGTTTCATCAAATAATACATGAACTGATTGCTCTATTGTTAAAGTTTTTCTATTAAATACCTATAGCCTCTAGGTTTTGAAACATATCCTAACAGAAAACCTTCATCACTTTTAGCATCTAATTTTCCTAGATTATCCTTACCATTATTAAGAATAAAACACTTACAACCAAAGGGTCTGAGATGGCTGATATTTGGCTTCTTATCCTTGTATAGCTCATATGGTGTTTTCTTCAGAATGGGTCTGATCATGCATCTGTTGATGATGTAGCAAGCTGTATTTACTGCTTCTGCCCAGAAGTATTTTGGTAGATTATACTCATTTAGCATTGTTCTGGCCATGTCCAACAGTGTTCTGTTCTTTCTTTCTGCTACTCCATTCTGTTGGGGTGTTCTTAGAGCTGAGAAGTTGTGTTCAATTCCATTCTCTTCACAGAACTCCATAAACTTTTATTTTTGAATTCACCACATGATCTGACCTGAGACTTGTGATCTGGAATTTCTGATTTTTCTGAACTATTTTGCTGAATTTTAGAAATGCTTGAAAAGCTTCAGATTTGGCTTCTAAAAATGATACCCAAGTATACCTTGAATAATCATCAACAAGCACATAACCATATATTTTTCCACCAAGACTGACTGTCCTCATTGGTCCAAACAAATCCATATGAATTAGTTCCAATGGCTTGGAAGTTGTAACAATTGTTTTAGACTGAAAAGAGGTCTTGGTCTGCTTTCCCTTTGCACAGGCTGAACATATTCCATGTTTTCTGAGCTTCAATTTGGGAAGTCCTTCAACCAAATCATGCCTTATCAATTTCTTGATTACTGAAGTGCTAGCATGACCAAGTTTTGTGCCATAGATCAGACTCATCACTTTTGGTAGTGGCTAGACACAGATTTACTTCTTTTAACTCTGCTAGTTGCAATGTGTACAAATTCTTCACTCTTTGTGCTTCAAAGACAATCTTGTTATCCTTCTGAATTATACACTTGTCATTCTGAAAACTTACTAAGTGCCCTTTATCACATAGTTGACTAATACTGATCAGGTTGTGCTTCAAACCTTCTACATACATAACATCTTCAATTAGGTTCTTTTCTTTAGTACCAATTGTTCCACATCCTAGTACTTTTCCTTTTCCATTATCTCCATAAGTTACTTGACCAGATTCTTCTCTAAAATTGGTAAAAAGCTTCCTATCTCCTGTCATATGTCTTGAGCATCCACTATCCAAATACCATTTGGATGCCCTCAGCTGACCCTGCAAAATAGGCTAAGTTGTAACTTTTGGTACCCAAATTTTCTTGGGTCCATGATGGTTAGTTTTAGGAATCCATCTTAAATGTCTAGTGGTGCATGTGCTAACAGTGTGTCCTAATTGATTGCAATGAGTACAACACAAATTGAAAGCATTTTTCTTCTGTACATTGTTGCTGAACTTTTGTTTCGGTTTGTAGTTATGCTGATTTACCTTTTTGGAATTTTTTATGTTCTTTTCTGCTACAAATTTAGGTGTTGGATATACTTCAGGATAAATAATTTCTTCTATTATGTGAAGGTGTGTATCCTAATCCATATTCTTTTTTACTAGACCTAGAACCTTTAATTCTAATAAATAGTGAGGTTTTGCAATTAGAAATTTTTTCAATGGTAGCTTTCAGATAGTTGTTTTCTTCCACTAATTTTTCTTCATTCTTAAGTAAGTTTAGATTTGATTCTAATTATAGAATTTTGTTATTTTTATTTTTCAAATCTTCACAGAGTAACTCATTAGCTTTTTGGTTTCATTTAGATTTTGGTTTATCTTTCTGCTTCCTTTTTAAGAAAGGTATTGCTCTTTTCTTGGTTTATTAAATTTAGCTTCACTATCTTTATTTGTTTACCACTGATTTGTATTTTTCATAAAGTTCATTAAATGCATCTTCAATGTTATCAGAATCAGATTCAACAGGAAGTAAAAGATGTTTCTGAATTTACCTGTTCTAGTCCTGCCATGAGGGCTAGATTTGCCTTTTCTTCTTCATCAGATTCCGAGCTGGAAGATTCTGAGCTGGTAGCATCTTCATTATCCTAAGTTGCTGCCATAGCCTTCTTCTTGAATCTTCTGAACTTCTTTTCTTTTCCTTCTTCTTATCTGATTTTTCTACTTGGTCCTTCTTCTTGAGTCTGGGACATTCAGATTTGTAATGCCCTGGCTGATTACATTCATAACATGTAGGTTCCTTCTTCTTGTCTTTCTTAAGAATTTCCTTGACCCAAATTTCTTTTTCTTAGCCAAGATTCTTTGCAGCTTCCTTGAGAGCATAGCCTCATCATCACTGTCATCTGATTTTCTTTGGAGTCTTCAGATGAAGAGGAATCTGCAATCTTCAAAGCATTTGAAATTTTATTTTTCGAAGAATTTTCAGAGAACCTTTCCATGTTTATTTCATGTGCCATAAGGGATCCTATTAACTTATCAATGGTAATTGTGTTAAATCATGTGCTTCCTCTATGGCTGTGACTTTAGGAGTCCAACATTGGTTAGGGATCTTAATATCTTTCTAACAGTTTTTTCATTTGTCAGATTCTTCCCTAAAGCACTCAAACCTACAATTATATTTGAAAATCTATTGTACATTTGAGTAATATTCTCATTTGGAAGCATTTTGAATTGTTCATACTGAGATACAAGTATGTCTATTCTAGTTTGTTTAACCCTATCTGTACCTTCATATGTAACTTGTAGCTTATCCCACATTTCTTTTGCTGTTTTACAGGCTGATAATCTATTAAACTCTCTTTTAGATAAAGCACAACATAGATAATTTTTTGCTTTATAATTTAAAGACATATTTCTTTTGTCAGCAATAGAAAGAGCACCAGAAGAGGATTCTGCAAAGACTTGAAAATCACCTTGTTCTATTACCTGCCAGAGGTCGAAGTCAGTACCTCTGATGAAGCACTCCATCCTCATCTTCCAATATTGATAATCTTCACCATCAAAGAATGGTGGCCTTGTAACTCATTGGCCTTCATAGTTGTGAGCTTCAGATGCCATTTCTTCTCAAATCGTTTTGGATTTTCTGAGAAGACCCGCTCTGATACCACTTGTTGGATCGAAATGGCAAGCAAAAGAGTCCTAGAGGGGGGGTGAATAGGACTTTTGACCTTTTAAAATTTCTTCTGAAAATCACAGCACTAAATAAACAGTTAGTACTCAAGTGATGTGTGTGTGATTCAAGTGTAGACTTGGCGAAAACAATCACACAAGAAAATTGGACACAGATTTTATCCTGGTTCGGCCCTTACCACATGGAAGTCCTACATCCAGTCCTCAAGCCAACCACTTGAGATTTCACTAATCTGCCAATGAATTTGGCCTTCTCTCACCCTTGAGAGGAATTACAACACCCACTTGCCCCAAGCAAGTCTTCCCTATACAGGGGTACACAACATGCCTTTTCACCAAGGTCTTCCCTACACAAGAGGGGCAAAGTGCAGAGACAGATTTCTGCACAGATACAAGGAAATTTGACAGAGGTGTGTTTGCCTCAAAATTGAGCACAAAACACACAGACTTTAGATGGATACAATAGATATAGAATTGACTCTAAATCCTATCTGAAGTAAAAGGGGTGGACTAAAGAGAATTGAAACTTAATACATTGCCACCCACAACAGAAATTCTCCACAGAATTTTCTGAACACAAGGAAGCTCTCAGAGGAAGTCAAGCATGAAGACTTTAGAAAGAGCTTGAGGAATTCGAAGAGCTCTTTCAGAAGAATGAGACTTGAATGCACTTTGTGGATTCTCACTTCAAGGATGATCTATCTGTGTCTCTCTGTATGTATTGGTATTGTTCTTTTCCTCTTGAGCTCCTTTTATAATCTTTAAAAAATATGACCGTTTGAGAGGATGACCGTTGGAGCTTTGTGGTTGTTTGCAATATAGCCGTTTGAGGAGGAATTCTGGGATCCTTTGGGTCTTGAAGAGTTTGTCAAATAGGCCTTCAAGTATGCTTCTTCCCGACTGGTCTTGTTTTGTTAACAGCTAGAAGATAAGCTCTTGTAGCAAGTAGCTGAGGGAGAGGCATGCTGAACACATGCTCAATAAATGCCTGTTGCAAGGACAAGACACAAGAGAAAACGTATCTCCATACCCTTGTGGTAGGTGAGTCAGAAAAATTCAGTACAAGGAGGGAACCTAGTATCCCACAAGTATTACAGACAGCAGACAGATAGACAAAAAGTAAGGTATGGTAGTCTGTCAGTGGTAGGTGAGATGGTCAGATGCCATGCGTCTGAATTTACATAAATGCTATGTGTCTTGTGCTAACAAGACAAGGTAGGACATCAGAACTGAGGTTTCAAGGAGATATATTTCACAGGATAATTAATTTAGAAGCTGTCATGTCAAATCCTGTCAGAAATATAATCTTCGAAGTTTTAAGATGAAATGCATACAACAATCCTCCTATTGATTTTGCTTAAGATAATCAAACTAGATTTGATGATCTTCATATAGTTTAGAAAATAGAGAGCTGACAAAAAAAATAAAAGGTACAAGTGCAGAATTGTCAGTGTAGTTGAATTTGAACAGTTTGATTGGAGTATGAGTGATTCGACTCATGAGTGATCATGGTGATTTGATTACAACAGGTGAGGATTTCTAAGATTCGATTTACAGTTGAAGGTATTAGTCGAATACAGAGCTGTAAAGTCCGGTCATCAGTCGAATCATTAGAAAAAGACATTCGACTGTAAGAGTCGAAGTCATCAGTCGAATGGTATGTAAACGAAGTTGGACTTAGAAAAAATTCGATTCTTCTGACTTCTGATGACTGCTATCTGAAGGTGTTGAAAATACAGTCGGATTCAGTATGTGAGAGACAGTTGTGGCCTTAGAAGATTTGAGGATACTGTTTCTTAAAAAGGCGTGGTTGTATAACTAATATACATATTTAAAGATTGTCATAGAAAAACATAGTTTTATAAAAACTAAGAGTCATTAAATTCTTAGAGGTAGTTGCTCAACAACATCTTGCTCATTGGGAATGATGTATTGGGAATGATGTAGGGATGTTATCATCAGTAAAGATATGGTTGTCAAAGAACTTCTCCATGAAGGATTTGGGGAAGAAGCATCCTACGTATTGGAATACGTATCTATAGAGATAGATCCAAGAGGATGCTTGGCTTGACCCAATCCATGTACATAGATACCATTGTCAAAAGGTTTGGCATGGAAAATTCCAAGAGAGGTCTCATACCAATGAGACATGGAATTAATCTCTCTAAGGAACAATCTCCCAAGACTCCTGAAGAGAGGGCAGTCATGGATAGAGTCCCCTATGCCTCGGCTATAGGGTCTATCATGTATGCCATGCTATGTACAAGGCCTGATGTGGCATTTGCTCCAAGTGTACGAGCAGATATCAGGCAAATCTAGGTGAAAACACTGGATGGCAGTGAAATGTATCCTTAAGTACTTGAGAAGGACTAAGGATATATTTCTAGTTATGGAGGAGGGGGACTTGAAACTTCGGGCATATACTGACTCGAGTTTTCAGTCAGATCCAGATGATAGCAAGTCTACATCTGGGTTTGTGTTCACACTTAAACGGAGGTGCAGTGAGCTGGAAGAGTTCCAAGCAAGAAACCACTGCAGACTCGACGACAGAAGCTGAGTACATTGCTGCAGCTGAAGCCGCCAAGGAGGCAGTATGGATGAAGAAGTTCATCAACGACCTTGGTGTGGTGTCGGGGTGACTCTGATCCCATTGCTGTGTGACAACAATGGGGCCATGCGCAAGCGAAAGAACCGCGGTCTCATCAGAAGTCAAAGCACATTCTGAGGTGATTCACCTGATCAGGGAGATTATCACTAGAGGAGATGTACTGGTGGAAAGAGTTCCTTCAGTCTACAACATTGCAGATCCACTGACGAAGCCTTGACTCAAATTGTGTTTGAGCGCCACCTAGAGTCTATGGATTAAGATAAGATATAAAGGTGATTGGCTTTAGTCCAAGTTGAAGATTATTAGTTATGGGTGTCCTCAAGCCATCATAAACTGTACAATTTGTTCTTTAATAATAATAATAAGGCTGTTATATTCATACGTGTAATTCGTTTGACGTTTCATTATGAAGTCCATGAATATGCGCAATGGATATTAATTATGATGAGATCATAACAATGGGATTAATATCCTTTAAACGTATATTCTTAATTGTTCATAGTCAGAGGATATTCGAGAAGGACATCGAATATCCGGTTAGACTAGTACAGGTGGCACTGCTCATATGATGAGGGTGACTGGTCTCATAGTCACTTGTGGGAGACACTAAGGTGAATCTGTAGGTGCTCATTGGAGAATGAGTTCATTGAACTGATCCGTTATGAATTGCTGGATGGTAATGTTACCTAACTGTCAACCAGCTAGATTTATTGTCACAGTGGCGTGATGGTCCTTAGACCTGAGACACCAAGGACACCTTGTCGGTGGACTTCTGGGTTTTAACCTTGACTTATAGATCTCTAGCCATGAGGACTTAATCAGTTAAGTGTTTGGATCTAGCGGAATACCTTCGAAGGTGATTGTGTGGTCAATATGGGATCGCTCGCTCTCGGTAATAAGAGAGTGAATGCTCTAGGAAAGATGTCTTAGAGTCCCTGGCCAGGGCAAGACTACTTATCAGAAAAGGAGTTTTTCTGATATTGTTATGCGGCATCTAATCCAAGTGAGTGCGCATATTAGGGTTTGACAGTGACCATACCCTAAGTGCACTCGGGAGCATTGTACGAGCGAAGAACTATAGTCACGTGGTAACTGTTGACAGAAAGGGTTCCTTGAATGGGTTGCTGAACCCCAATGCTTTCCAGGGTCAAGTGGTGTTGCTTGGCACCCAACTGTGATTGGAAGCCGGTCAATTATCGTGAGACGATAATTGATTGCGTAATTAATTAATATGAGATATTAAATTCATTACAGTAAGCCAATAAAGAGTTATTGGACTTAATGGGCTGAAAACTAGACTAGCACTTCGCCTAGATGGTCGGGTCATACGCAATAGAGTTTTGAGCAGACTGGGAGGATGACCGTTATAGACATTAACTGGGTTTTTGAGAAAAACCGCAAATTCTATATATGCACGAGGAGAGTCAAACCTGGGCCAAGCTCCAGGGTCCTCTCTGGCCGCCTCCTCCTCTCTCTCTCCTAGGGCGCCCCACCTCTCTCTCTGGCACATGGTGGAGCTGAGATCCGGGAGACGCGTGGAGACCGAGGAGATCCTGTCTGCGTCTGGAGCTCGCGTGGATACGTCTAGAGGCCGGACACTTGAACGGCTTGCAGCACCAGCGCCTCCGGTGCAATTTCTCCCCAGATTCGGGAGTTTCGCAACCCCGCAAAGGTAAAGATCGGATCTTCCCGCGCAGGTTTTTTTTATTTGTTCGATTCCGACCGCCGGCAACGATATCAGAATGGAGGGAATCACGTTCCGCTGCGCTCTGAACGATTCCTTACATATATCACATAACACATACCCGTCACCTAGGCATTATAGTGACGAATCTTGGTAACTGCGCAGAAACGAGAGAAGCCCTCTCCACCATAACCAGTGGTACTTGTCCACCTCTAGAATTTCATCCTGATGCCCAATGATATCACATACACATGAGCCTTCCCATATAGATTTTTCTACAGTACGGCTCTACAGCCTTCTATGGTAGCAGTGTCAATTTCGGCACACATTTCACTTAATCACATTATTTCAATTATACACTAATTTACATCATTTACATGCACTATTTGGTCCATTCAAATGCATATCATTCAAAACACATATACTTCAGTTTATAGAACCTTGTCATGACTGTCTATAGTATTAAATCATGCAGAACAGTACCTAAACATGATACTAATCACTGGAATTACAGTTTCTGAATAATCATGCATAATATAGCTTTTAATACCTTTCTAATTGCAAACAGTATCTCAGATATGAAAATAGTCCCAAATTTTAAACCATAAACCCTACGCATGGAACATCTATATGGATAATTTTACAGAATTTTAATGATAGTAACTCTATTTTAACATTTAACAGGGATCTCATACAATTTAATAAGATAATTCAATCGACATGATAAACAATAATCAGTCGGGTAATAGTCGCAAAACATGAAAACAGTAACCCTAAGTTCATGAAAATTTTCTGTAACAATATCATGAATCAAATCTATTTATTCGAAATTTAACTCTGTCAAGACATGCATATTTACCCATAACAGAAATTTCATAATTCTTAATTGTTATCAGAAAATTTACAGAAATTCACAGTTAACATAATAACATACTTGAACATTCCTAATTTTTATGACATGCACAAACATCAAAAATTTCCAAAAATCACATCACACAGACCAAATCATATTCTGTAAACAACAGATGAACTTGACGGCAAGGGGCTTTCGTCGGGGTGGGTTAACGACACAATCGATTGCTATTAAATCAAGAACTTGGCGGCAACAAGGTTGTCGTCAACCTCCTGTCTACAGACAGGGCAGACCGAACACAAGGAAACACAGAATTTGGGGGTCCAGGACACCATCTAAAAATCAATTTAAAAATACCTAAACTCTAAGTGATAGGTCTAGGGACGAAACTCCTAATTACTTGTCTCCTTAAAAATTTGAAGATCGGATTTGGTAATGAAGCCCTCCTCAGCCAAGCCCAAGAGGTGAAGTTCTCACCTTGATCTAACCACACGCTTGCACAGTCGATCCCCGGAGTAGGAGAGCTCCTCCACTTCTAGTGAGAGCCTCCCAAATGCAGAAGATCACTGGAGAACTTTAGATCGCCGGTTCAAGCCTCTCAAACTCTCTCTTTTTTCACCCCGAAACCCAAATAGCCTTAGGTGAGAAAAAGCCATCTCCTAACCGAGATGTCTAGGTATATAGGCAATAGAGCGGGGTAAACCTAGGTCTAAGAGTCCGACCATTGGGGATACGTTCCTAAACGAATTCCGGAGAAAATGGGGCAGTTTCAGATATGAAATCCCAAACGCAGCCAAAGAAGTAAATGACCACATAGCTGCCGTCAACCATAAATAGGCGTCAATCAATGTGGACGTCTATTTCTTTCTGGCCACACATCAACGACACAAAAGTTGCCGGTCAACATGCTCTTAACGTCAAGGGATGTTGACGTTAAATAGGGATTTCGGT
>JACBKR010005053.1:0-20349 GCA_014218235.1 Colocasia esculenta
TGGGGAGCATATTTGGACAGTTCAGCAAACCTAGCCTCATACTCTAATACTGTCATGGAGCCCTAAGTAAGATAGAGAAACTTCTGCTCCATCATGTCTTGGATGTGCTTGGGGATGAACTTGGCCCAAAATAGACTCGTGAACTCGGCCGAAGTCACCTCAATCGCACCATCCTCGTACCTGGTACGTAGTACGGAGGCCCACCACACATCGACTCTCTCCTGTAGCATTTAGGTAGCCAGGTTGACTTTATCTTCCTCAACACATCTGATGGCTCGAAAAATCTTCTCCACTTCCCTCATCCAGCTCTCCTCTAAGAGGGGCTGACTCTCCCCCTTAAAAGAAGGTGGGGCCATTCTCTTAAACCTCTCCATGATGGACAAACCACCATGGCCATGCTCTTGAGGAACTGGAGCTGGAGCCTGAGCATGAGACATTAAGCAACACATAAACAATTAAGCATTCAACCAAACAGACTACTCCTATTTAACAACTCTAACCTGTGCCTGCAACTGAGCCTGCAGTGCCACCTGAGTCTGCGCCTGGGTCTGCATTGCCTCGACCAGGCCTTGAATTGCGACGACTTCAGTGGACACCTTTCAAGTGAATTGCGACCCGTCAAACCACCGCATTTAAAAGACTTCCATACTTTGACTGAGTCTTTCCATATTTGACCAGAAATTAAAATATAGCAATTGTAATCACGACCACAAGAGTAATTGCGGTTATGAATTTCCAATATTAATCGAATTCTAACCATATTTTGTTCATGGAAAGTTTGAATAGCGATGACCAATGACGTCGTGCTTAGGAGAGAAATCCATATTTAATTGAGATTTGATTCTTGTCAAATAAAGGAAATTCATAATCACGACCACTTAATATGACAAAGATACATTTGGCAACAAAAAGCTTTCTAAAAATATTTCAAAAATTGCCAGAAGTGGAATATGAAAATCCTTAAATCATGACGACTTGATAGGATGCCATTCTATAAAATCATCGGAATACGACTGGGAATCG
Source organism: Colocasia esculenta (assembly GCA_014218235.1). NCBI lineage: Eukaryota > Viridiplantae > Streptophyta > Magnoliopsida > Alismatales > Araceae > Colocasia > Colocasia esculenta. The sequence continues at coordinate 1,024 of JACBKR010005053.1, forward strand.
GAACCAAAACGCGTTGGTTTGACCAATCGCATATCATATCAATCAATGTTCATATCACCAATCGATACAAGCTCCAATCAAATAATCGGAATAGAGAAACACGTCGGCTCGACCGGCCGCGAATATGATTACTTAGCAATTGATGTTTAGGCTCAATATATTCGGTCTTCACCAATCGACTGTATGAAACACGTCAGATTGAATTAATATAGATTTGATTATTCAGCATTCGATGTCTAAGCTCAATCGATTCGGTCTACACCATCGATTATATGAAATGAGACGGATTGAACCAACGTGGATTTGTTTATTCAATAATCGATGTCTAAGCTCAATCGATTCGGTTTCTACCAATCGATTGTATGAAACGCGACAGATTGAACCGATGTGGATTCGGTAATCGATATTCTAGCTGAAATGATTTACTCTTAACCAGTCGATTTTAAATGCGACCACTTGTCCCATCATGATTAACTTTTACATAGGACCCTCAATAGCACATTAGAAAATTCCTTAAAAATTATATACAAATCTAAAAAAAATAGGAGGATTACTCAGATAATTAAGAGGGAGAGTCATTTTGAGGCATTACATTATAATATGAAATTTAATCAGTATGCTATCAAATTTGACGTGTCTACAGTGACCACAAGAAGAACGCGACAAGAAAAGACGACGCATCACATGAAGAATGCAACAAGTCCTAGTGTCGCGACATTAAAGCGACAGCTCGATACATCGCCACCAAGTCAATCGGTAACCGTAACACCAATCGATATACCTAAACGCGACGGACCAAAGCGACGCATTCACAACTAGAATGTGGATAGGACAAACAGTCACGTTAAGAATGCTACAGCTTTACCTATCACCTTATTACACAGACGGCCGAACCCATCTTCTTCCTCTAGAGAACTATTCACACACCATTTAGAATAAGTTTAAACCTCTAAAATGAATAATATACCACGACACACCACCATAGCATGATTTACAAGCTCAAACTATTCAAATAATGCAAATGAAGGGGAAGTCTCCCTACCAAAGTGAAGAACGCGAAGAACGCTACACCGCTGACATTTACATGCTCTAGATGCCCTCCTTACGTGGAAACCGTGCTAAACCAACCACCTGCAAGTCGAAATCACCAAAAACCACTGCCAAACCTCCTCCCCTAGCCGAGTAGAGCTCTCTGCTCTGTCTGGCCACCAAACTACCATTTAACCAATAAAATCTGAGAATGCCACACAGGTAACCGTCGCCTTTAAAATGAGACAGGTTTGACCGTCGCCTTTAGAAACTTGACATGCCACGTGTTTGCCGTGCAGCAAACACTGGACAAATACGGTGCAGAGAACGTGACGTAGGAAGTCGATGCATTCAAAATGCCATGCTCTACCCCATCGTGTTCACAACTAATGAACCAGTGGGCTATTTGGGTTTGGATTTCTGGCCCACAAGAACCACACAATGCGCGAGGACCACAACCAAGGCCCAATGGCCACACATTGTCTAGGAGCACCACACCACAACTATTAAACTCGGATCCGAACGGTCGAACGCTACACTGCATTTGCCTTATGATGAGCATACATCCTAGTTTCCGTCATTGTTCATTGTTTCTTGGCCCGGTTGTTCCTGTTCGTAGTATATACTATAAACATGCATAATCAACCCATGGAAAAAGTTAAAATATGTTCACATGATTTTAATTACTCATAAGTTAATGATCATACTCTCTATTTGCCGATTATTTTCTTTCTTGCCTTATTATCAAACATACTAAACACATGGAAACTTGCTAAAATTGGCCATGCATGATTTTTATTTTCTGATTTAGTACTCTCGTTACTTGCCTATTGTTAGGTTTTCCATAATCGGATTGCAAAGATACTCACACAAGCAAATGAGCAATTTCTCACGCGCGACTTGCGCATATACTCTTGCACGATATGACACCCCTTTCTTGGCTTGGAAGAACTCTCCATCAGATATTCCTTCTGTTGGACTAGCGATTCCTTGTTCTAAGGCCTCCGTAAGTCTCCTTTGACCATGGATTCCCACATGGTCGACATATGGTTGCACCAATGAAGAACCTATGTCACGTCCCTAGAATTACGCAACGGATATTAGTTCGAATAATTCGAGTCGATATTTCGAGACGTGGACAGTCGGAAAATAAGCCTCTAGCTAGCACGCACTAAATGTGTATCAACACAACATCATAATAGGGCCCAAATGTGAACTCAATTATAATTGTATTCAAATCTCATATTTGTCTCAGATAAACTAATACAGGACTAAGACTCATAAAAGCAAAAGTACATACTACCTCACTTCCTACTACATTGTTCTAACACTCAAATAAACTAACTATAGATAGACTCATGTTTGGAACGCTCTTCACTCGGACGCATTCCCATCCTCGACTTGCTCTTCCTCTTGCACTTCATGGTCACCTAGATTGGGTAAAAGTAGGGAATGAGCAAACTAGCCCAGTAGGATTTATATCTCAATGTGCGGGTAATGATATAAGTGATTAACATTTTAGAACTAGGCAAGTACGATGAATGATATGCAAGTACGAATAAAACACGTTAAAACATGATATATAAACAACTAGAGAGAGAGATCATGATAGAACAAGATTGATGAACAAGATGACAAGAGAGAACTAGAAATAGATCACTTTGTACAAGCACGCAAGATATCATGTAAATTGCAATAAATGCAGGATGGCCATATCACGCAAGCAAGCAAGCAAGCAAGCAAGCACGCACGAGCACGATCAAGTAACACTAATCAGGCACGTAGACATTAATGTACACCGAGAAAAGATCCATCAAGAATGTACACTAGGTCACGTGTATGTGGTATTGTATCTATCATTCAACACACACGCATGATTTTCCCAACGCAGATGCAACGCCAGTAATCATTATACCCCATGGTTAACAGTATATCTATGACTCGCCATCATTGGGGCTAGATTGGAGCCCTTGACACACCGTGCCCTGTCAGCATCTCACTTAAATTTTTAAATGTAGATACCCACAGTCATTTATAATGGCTAATGAGAGTTTCAATAAGTAAGCATGTGTAATGTCATGTTCATGATGATGAGGAGACAAGTAATAAGTAATGGAACATGATTTCACGAGTACAATGGTCAAGAGATAAATTCGGCAGCATAACGGTACGATTTATACTTTCATTCAATATTTACATTAATGGCTTTAGTCCAGTTTGTAAGTCTCACTCACGAGAACAAGAAGAGAAAGGAAGTGCGTGCTATCTCCAGGGAACTTCAATGGTACAACCAACTCGTCGGCCATGTGGGAATCCATGGTCAGAGGAGATTTACGGAGGCCTTGGTGAAAAGGTCGCTAGTCTACCGATTCGGAAAGACTGGTAGAGAGTTTCCAATTTCCCAGAAAAGGCTGCCTAATAGTGCTAGTGTGTAGTGCAGTACGCGTGTCTCAATTCACAAACCATCGGTCTCAAACTCGCAGGAAGCACTTGACAAGATAACATGGAATAAAACTATGCACTTTAACTAATCATGGTTTGCAAAATTTTATGATAACCATTATCATTTAACGTGGAAGAACAGTAGGAAGATTAATCACAAGTAGCACGAATGGATCATAACATTTAAGGAGCACTTAGAATAGCATTCATGTAATTAAAACTTTTAAATGGGTTTAATACTTTTTAAGTCATTAAATAACAATCATGTAATGATCAGACCCAAGACATGTGATTTACCCACTAAATATTCCTTGACCAGCCTTGGGTAAGGCAGTTAGTTTTACAGAAAGTAAGGGGGGGTTTCATGACAAAACCTGAGATCGTGATAGGTGCCTACAAGGAAGGCGACAGGGTGTCAGATTGAGATAGGACAAGGGCCGCGAAGGGATGGCTAGAAGGCGACAGGGGGTTGTGAAGAACGCGACTGGGCTGTCAGATTCAGGCAGCATGATCGCGACAAAGGTCTTATCGCAATCAGGTCACGACATGTCGGGCTGTCGCGACGAGACCTCGGAAGACGACCATCGAGCCGTCGCATTCACAGGATCTGCGCCAGATCCTGCCAGAGCAAGGACAGGTTCTTGGATTGCGGACCAGACTTTCCTTCTTTTGACACAGGGTGCTTCTAAAATAGAGAACAATTTGTACAGGGTATGAAAAATAACGAAACTATTTTAAACAACCTAGACATACAAGGGTACTTCCAGTAAATCGGAATTGATAATAAGGATGGTTTCGATAGGCTTGATCATGGGGAACACAAGGTCAGACCAAGGGTAACCTGAAGACATAGTTTTATGCAGCAACCCTATTACCACACTTATAACTCTCTAAATAATGAGATTTAGACACAACGTTCAACATGAAACCTGATGAGGACAACTAGTAGAATAACTTTCATGTTATGAGTTTTCCCCAATTCGGTCTTGAAACACGTGCAACATATTAAGAACGGGAAAAGCTCTATCAGTGCGCGACTTTGGCAAATCGCTTATAAATCAAGATCTACTAAATTAAATTCGATGAAACCAGTGGAAATGAAAGTTAACTTGATGCTCTACACATTGGTATATGATATGTTAGGTTTTTCCCGAGAAAACCTACCTTTTGGGTTGAAGAAGTCCCATTATTCCAGAAAACTAGTGTTCAGACCACTTGGAGGAAAACGCTTACTACTCTGTGTATACTGCATGAAATTTGGGCATTCCACTTGGGTTAGATGTAGACTTGACCCTCTTTCCAGGGGTATAGGCCTTGCAAGGTTTGGTTTAGGTTGACTCACCTTTGGTCGACTTCAAGAGAGTGGTTTGTGCAGGTCGCAGCAGACGAGAAGGGGAAGAAGAACGGCTTCTTGTGGTCGTTCCACAGCTCTTCAGCCACCAAGAGCTCCTCCACACGACCCTAGCAAGTTCTAAATTCGTTCCTAGGGTTGGGTGAAGAGTATTTAAGTAACCATGGTGTTTAGGAGTCCTATTATAACTAGGAAAGGAGGGTTTCGGGATTGGCATGTTGGGTTCCTATTTTTTGAAGATTTCTTCCTCCCTTGAGTGTGTGAGGCATTAGAAACCTCCCCTTATAGTTAGGCACGAATTTGGGTTGCCATGAATGCATGATTGCATCCCAATTCAACTCTAATTGCCTCTTTTTAATTTGAGCTTATTTATGGTTACGAATTTCTATGTATTTTCTAGCTTTATTTGATTTTTGGGCCAAATGTTGCCCATTGGCCCAATTATGATAATGGTTCATCAATATATAATGTTGGAAGTCTCCCCACACTTTTATTTAATTTTTGATTGCGTCGTATTTCCGTGTTAACGGTTTTTCGTCTTGTTTCCTTATTTAGATAATCGGTCGCAATAACTCTTAAACCTAGCTCAAATGATTTTTATTGAACCAAATTCCTTGATGGGTCATTAGAGGATATTATTTGAAGTCCGTATATAATTTTTATTTAATTTTCTGACTCATCCACGTACGTGTGATAATGACTTTACGACTTATTCATGAATTACGATAATAAGTCGCGAAACACTTTAGACTTGGATGATCTGATTTTTATTGGCACAAATTTCTTTGTGAAACATTTAGTAATAATATTTAGGGATGATTTATAATTTTTATGGAATTTTCCGATGTGTTTTAGCACATACGATAATGATACGTATGTTTAAATACTCCGATATTATGGAAATTATTTATTTCCATTTATTTGAGTTTTTATGTAGTTAAAATTTTCGAGGTGTTACACCCTCCCCCACTTAAGAGAATTTGGTCCCCAAATTCATAGACCATTAATTGGCTTTTGATAATTATGATTCTTGAGTTGGTTTCATATTTAATTCCTCCAACTTGTGTCAACATCGTGGATGTCAGTCCAAAATCTACACCTATGGCCACCCGTACTATTCATTTGGTTCCTTCCACTCCTGTTTTCCCTTCCACGGTTGTTATAACTCCATCTGAATCCTCCAGATGAACTATGGTATCGCTACTAGATTATTCCTTTTCAATTTCTCCTTAATAATCTCCCCCACTTAGAAGTGTACCAATAAGAAAACATCATAAGATCAGTCTAGGGGTTTAACAAATATACCTCCTTCCGGAAGCTCCGCTTGCATTATTGCATTCACGCGTCCTTGACGCTTTACCACTCCTTGGTTCCTTCCAACTTGGTCTTTTAACATAGGACAGTTCGGTATACGATGTCCGTGACTCCCGCATCGCAGGCAAGCCCCGGCCTTCTTCCAGCACTTGTCCGCTTGATGCCCAGCTTGTTGCAAATTTTACAATATTCAACTGTCGTTGTTTCTTCTACTTGATCTTTTTCTCCCTGCTATAGTCCTTCCCCGTGGTTGGCCTTTTGTGTTGTTGTAGTTATTATTGTTGTTATTGGGGAAAGTTCCAGTTGTATCGACTGCTCCCCTTTTTATAAAGGTCGGCCTTGAGATGTCCTTCCCCCTCATGCCTTCCACCTTAGCCATAGTGTCTTCTACAGTTGAGCTCTTTGGACCATCTCAGTGTAAGTTTGAATTTGTGTGGTCCGAGCCTTTCAATGAACATGGGCCTGAGCCCATCCATGAATCGATTTGCCTTAAGTCTTTCCGTTCCCACCAGATGTGGGGCATACACAGTGAGACACGCGAACTGAGCCTCATACTCAGCCACAGACATGCTCTTTTGTTTTAGTGTAGCAAACTCTACTGCCTTCTTCTCCTTCACTCTCTCAGAGAAATACTCTCCCCGGAATATCTCCAGGAATCCGGCCCACTCTAGTTCAGCTACGTTTGTAGGTGGGCCGAAGTGGCCTTCCACCATGCTCGAGCATCCTTAGTAAATTGGAAAGTGGCCAGTACCACTTTTCCCTATTGGTGCATTGCATTTTGGAAAATCCTTTCGATCTCCTCTTGCCAATTTTCTGCTTCATCTGGGTCAGGGGATTCAGAGAAACGAGGAGGTTTAAACTCCTAAAATTTCAGTGCAGATCACCGGCTCCGTTCCTTGCAGCTTCAGCCTGATTTCCAGCCTGAACTACATTTTACAGGGCCTGAGTAAGTCCAGCCACAGTTGTCTTGCATAGCTTGCCATTGGTTGCGAGCCATTGCAGTTGAGTGAGAGTCTTATGAGGGTTCCTGAGAAAAGGATGGAAACCAATTATTGTCTCTAGATACATTATAAGAGTCAATGGGTAGGAGTGTTTAATTCTTTCTAACATATTCCCAGTCTCTACCAATCTCTGTAACGCCCCTCTAAGACCCAGTACAGTTACAACATCACAATGGATCTAATAGAGGTATTACAGTGGAATGAATCCAACAATTACAATACAGGTTGAAATATACACAAATAACTATTCAATTCCAATGATATGACCGAATATGGAATTAAACACTTGCAATCAGCATTTATTCAAATGAAAATCTAATGCATAAAAAGGGTAGCAATAGTCCAAGTTTATTACATAAGATCCTCACATACAAGATTCACTCTAAATCTCTCTATGCCAAGCTAAGTCTCCACGTCCTCATGCTCTGAGTCAGTTTGCACTAACTCCTCTGTATCCTCTGGCTCTCCTGAAATGTTAGGCAAGTATGAGTCTACAAGACCCAGCAAATCACAGAAAGATAGTTCAAGATATTAATATATTAGTTTTAAAACATGGTAGTACATTAGCATTCCATTCATTGATATCATATACTTTTCTTCGATAGTTCTAAGTCCATTGGCAATCATTCATTTCATAGTGATTCTAACTATTAAGGAAATAAAACATGTTTCACATATAGCATGGAATTACTTATTCATGAATCTATTCGATGTTATGTGACCTACAACAATTCTCATGTATCAATTTCTCATTTATGCATGCACTATTCTTTTGCACAACTTTTCATGTAGTAATATTAAACATTGACATGTAGCAAGAAATCCTTTGAACAAGTTCACGTGTAGGAATGTAAGCATATAACATGTAGTGCGTAGTATGTAGAACAGGTAGACATGTAACTTGTCATGTAACATGTAGCACATGTAGATATGTAACTTGTAGCATGTAGTCATTTCATATAGTTGCCAAGATATAGCCCACACAAAATTAGAGATCAGTAGTCATTTAACATTCACTTATCACCTAGGCAATGCGGTGATGAAGTCATAGTATTTGCGCAAAACCGGGGAAAGTCCTTCCCACCTTGACCAGTAGAACAAGTCTACCTCCAGGATTTCAATTCGTTGCCCACGGATTCATTTATTTACATGTAGGTGAACCATTACCATAGGGCATCTACGTGTAGTTCCTTGTAGGAATCTCTAAGATAGCAATGTCTTACTGGCATCATTGTTATAATGCTACACTAACTGTATAATATAATAGATAGTGACATTTCATTTCATACTATTTAACATGTGTTAATGCAATATTTCAAAGTACACACTTTCAGTTCTGAAATCCTATTTACTATACCACAGATCGCTATCATGATACTAATATTCATTCTTGCATTTTCATTCATATTTATTCAATTCTATGTGTATATATTGTTCAGAATTCATAATAGAACGTACAGATGTCTGAAAATTCTGAAATTTTAACAGAAATTCGAAATCAGTAGTTACAATACACATGCAAAATTTCATAATTTTCTGATTTCTGCAACTATTTTTCATGATTAACTCTATTAATCAACTACTAACATGGTTAATATTAAAAAACTCACAATTTTCACATGGAACAGGGATTACTGACATATCATATCTATTGCAGTAATTTAACATCAATCAACATGCTCTCTTTTAAATCATTATACTTTATCTTTTACTAACTTAACATTGATCGTTGTCATGTAATTATGCAAGTTCATTAATACATATATGTAACCTGTACATTATAGCAATAGACAGTCCATAATATAACACCACATGCTCAAATATTTCATGGCTGAAACGCATACATTCATAAATTATACATTTAAACAAATTCACTCAGATTTCAGGGAATACATGATTCTGATAATCTTGACGTCCATCATACGACGTTTACTATGGTCGACGTCCACAAACGTTGTCGTTAAGTAATTATAGACGGCGGCACATAGCACCGTTAACACCTAGTAAGGACATAAATACATATATATTTCGGATGAACTAACGGCAGTCGATATTGCCGTTTACATTATATAGACGGCAATACCCCTGGACGTCTAGTTCTAAGACACAGAAAACATAGAAAACCTGCATGAAATAACGGCGTTTCTAACCCTTCCCGTAGTTTTTTCATGCTTTAAAAATACAGAAAAATGTTAAATACGTAGTATATCATATCCTAAACTAATCCCCCATGCAACTTGCCTTAATCCCTCCTAATGGAGTGTCGAATCCGAGCTCGAAGAAGCCCGTCTCGCCAGGGAGACAGTTCTTTCCTCCGTCTTCAAGCAATCCGAAACCTCCTCCGATGAAGTTCCTCCGCCTGGATGAGCTTTGGGCACGAAGTCCTATGTATCTCCTCGGTGTAGAAGCCTCCGAATCGCACGAACAAGCACCAGATCGCTCTGCAAATCCCTTCCTCGGCCCTCTTTCTCTCCTCCAGAACCAAAGCAAAACCCCCTTTTTTTCTGCGAGATCTGGTCTTATAAAGACCTCTCAAGCAAAGACCAAACCTAATCCTGACCCTCGGATCTAAACGCATCGGATCAGCCCATTAAAACCTTCCCGAAACGGCCGATCTCTTAAATCCGGAACGGAAAGCTCAAAAACAGCAAGTCAGGTTAGCGTCAACATAGGTTGCCGTCTTCCCCCAATATAAACGTCCATTGATGATGTCGTTTATAGTCTTGCCCATAATTAAATAATTCAGAAAAATATTAAACGTCAATACCTATTGTCGTTAACACCATATAAACGACATACGATATTGCCGCTTACAAGCCTTAACGTCAACGATCTTGACGCCTAGTTCTTACACACAACAGCATTCAATTATGCAGAAATAAACACACATTACAGAATAATTTCAAGAAATTCTAGGGTACTACATCCTCTCTCCCTTAAAATAATCTTCGTCCTCGAAGATTGAGTTAAGTTACTCACCGAACAAGGACGGATAAAGCTTCTTCATTCTTTCTTCAAGCTCCCATGTTGCCTCTTCACGTGAGAAGTTCTTCCATAGAATCTTCACAAATGGAATGGACTTTGATCTTAATTCTTGCACCTTCCTGTCCAGAATCTCCATAGGTTGTTCAGAATAAGATAAATCTGGCTGCAACTGAATCGGCTCATAACTGATCACATGAGCCGGATCTCTAACATACTGCCTCAACATGGATACATGAAATACTGGATGCACCGCTGCTAAAGATGGTGGCAAAGCTAACTGGTATGCCACATTCCCGATCTTTTTCAGAATTTCAAAGGGTCCAATGAATCTCGGATTCAGCTTACCCCTCTTCCCGAATCTTACTACACCTCTGGTTGGCGAAACCTTAAGGAAAACATGGTCTCCAACCTCGAATGCCAAATCCTTCCTTCTTGCATCTGCATAACTCTTTTGACGATCCTGAGCCGCTTTTATTCTCTGCACAATCATCTGAATCTTTGCTGAAGTCTCTTGCACTACTTCAGGTCCAACCAGATGTCGATCTCCTGACTCCTCCCAACACAATGGGGATCTACAGGGTCTTCCGTACAAAGCTTCAAAGGTGCCATACCTATGCTCGAATGGAAACTATTATTATAAGCAAATTCCACAAGAGATAGATGGCGCTCCCAATCACCTTTCCATTCTAAAACACAAGCTCGAAGCATATCTTCCAACGTCTGAATAGTCCTCTCGGACTGTCCATCCGTTTGCGGATGAAATGCCGAACTCAACTTCAACTGACTGCCAAAAGCCTGCTGCAAACTCTGCCAAAACCTGGAAGTGAATCTCGGATCACGATCTGAGATAATCGACTTCGGAATCCCATGCAGCTTCACAATACTATTAATATACAGTCTTGCCAAGCTCTCAACAGACTGCTTCTTCTTCATGGCAAGGAATGAGCACTCTTCGAAAATCTATCACGATCACCCAAATGGAATCATTTCCTCTAGCCGATCTAGGCAATCCGGATACAAAGTCCATGGTCACTTGCTCCCACTTCCACTGAGGGATATCTAACCTCTGCATCAAACCTGAAGGTCGCTGACGCTCTGCCTTCACTTGCTGACAAATCAGACACTTTGCCACAACATCAGCCACATCTCGCTTCATGCCAGACCACCAGAAAGAACGCTTCAGATCCTTGTACATCTTCCCACTGCCTGGGTGAATAGAGAACTGAGATCTATGCGCCTCCTCCAAATTTCCTTTCTCAGATCAACATTATTAGGGACACATACCCTAAGATTCAAGCGAATCACATCATCTTCATCTCTGGTAATTCCGCTCTTTCCAACCAACTCCTGCAACAACGGATCATCTTTCTGCAATGCAATGACCCGATCAAGAATAGAAGATCTCAAAGACAACTGTGCCATAACAAGTTACACAATTGAGGTTCTAGAACAGCCAAAGAACTTGAAGCGTCATCTAGCATCTTCCAGTCTTGCCTCATCATCTGCCTTTTCCTGCTCAACGCATCTGCCACTACATTGCCTTCCCTGGATGGTAAGACAGTTCAAAATCATAGTCTTTCATGAATTCTATCCACCTCCGCTGCCTTAGATTCAACTCCTTCTGCGAGAACAAGTATTTGAGACTCTTGTGGTCTGAGAAGAGCTCAAATCTAACTCCATATAGATAGTGCCTCCAAATTTTCAAAGCATAGACCACAGCTGCTAACTCCAAGTCATGGGTCGGGTAGTTGCGCTCATGCTCCTTAAGTTGCCTAGAAGCATACGCCACAACTCGACCACCCTGCATCAGAACACAACCAAGCCCAATCTTCGAAGCATCTGTGTAGATAGAGAAAGAATCTACATCATTGGGCAAAACAAGCACTGGCGCTGAGGTCAGACGAGCCTTTAATTCCTGGAACGCCTTTTCACAAGCCTCTGACCACTCAAACTTGACTCCTTTCCTTGTCAACCTCGTCAAGTCGCCGCAATAGATGAAAACCCTTCGATGAATCTCCTATAGTAGCCAGCCAAGCTGAGAAAACTCCTGATGTCAGCTGAAGATCTCGGTGTCTCCCAATCAAGAACAGCTTCCACTTTAGCTGGATCTACAGACACACCTTCTCCCGATATAACATGACCCAAGAAATGGACTTCTTTCATCCAGAAGTTGCACTTGCTGAATTTAGCATACAGCTTATGCTCCCTCAGGACACCCAACACAATCTTCAGATGCTCACTATGAGTCTCTTCATCGGCGAATAAATCAACACATCATCAATGAAGACTACCACAAAAGAATCCAGATACTGCCGAAAAACTCTATTCATCAAATCCATAAAAACTGCTGGAGCATTTGTCAAACCAAAGGGTAAGACAAGGAACTCATAATGGCCATATCTTGTCCTAAATCCGTCTTAGCAGAATCTTCCGGCTTAATTCGGAGTTGATGATAGCCAGAACGAAGATCAATCTTAGAGAATACAGAAGCTCCTCGCAACTGATCAAACAAGTCATCAATACGAGGTAAAGGGTACTTGTTTTTAACAGTTACCTGGTTAAGCTTACGGTAATCTATGCACAACCTCATCGATCCATCCTTCTTTTTCACAAAAGAACAGGTGCTCCCCATGGCGAAACGCTCGGCCTGATGAACCCTTATCAAGTAATTCCTGCAGCTGCTTCCTCAACTCTGCCAATTCCGCTGGCGCCATGCGATAAGGTGCAATGGAAATAGGTGCTGTGCCGGGTACGAGCTCAATGCCAAACTCTAACTCCCTTGCAGGTGGCAAACCCAACAAATCTTCAGGAAAGACATCGCTGAAATCTCTGACCACCTCAATATTCTTGACAAATAGAACCTTCTTCGAATCCTCGGTCACAACCACACTAGCCAGAAAACCAGAACAACCCTTGCTCAACATCCGAGTTGCCTTCAAAGCTGAAATCACAAACTTACCCGACATGACCTTGGGCAAAGGTGAACAAACTCCTCCTTTCCAGGAATCCGAAAAACAATAAGCTTCCGCCGACAATCCATCAGAGCATAATGCTCCTCGAGCCAATCAAAGCCCAAGATAGCATCATAATCCTTCATCTTCAGCAAATAGAAATTACCAGGCAAAACTTGCTCCTCAATGCACACAGAAAGCGACGAAAAACACTGCTCGGTCAAGATAGTTCCTGCTGGAGTATGCACAGACAAGGGAACCTCCAACTTTTCTGGAACTAGACCATTCTCCTTTATCAAGACCTTGGCAAATCTCTCGGAAACAAAACTATGCGTGGCACCGGTATCAAATAAGACTCTAGCATGCATTCCCATAATTAGAATTGTACCTTCAGTGACGTGCTCTGCCAACTCTGCCTCGTCTCTCGCCAAGGCGAACACTCGAGCCGAGCCCTCGGTCTCCCTGCTGCTCTCGGTGCCGGTCTCGCTGCTGCTGGTGCTGCTGCCGCTGCAGTCTGCTGCGCCATCTTCGAACAGTCTCTGATCTTGTGGTTCTTATCACCACATCTCAGCATCTCCCGGAAGTCACCCAACACACCTCGCCTCCATGACGCTTCCCGCACTGGGTACACACTGGCTTCTCTGCAATCATACCTCCGCCTGGAGTCGGTGCCGCTGCTCTCGCTGGAACCACTGCTCTCTGCTGAAAGCTGGGGTCTTCTTCTTCTTATCCTGCCGCTGGAAGCTGATGCTGGCCTCTTCAAAGAAGCTCTCTTCTCTTCAAGGTAAACTTCCATCTCTGCCTCCTGCATGCAAGCTGCTGACAAAGCTTCCTCCATGGAACGATGTCCTAATGCCACCAGTCTCGTCCTCAGGGACGGCTTCAACCCCATGATAAATTTCTTTACCTTCCTCTGCTCATCTGCTACTATGTGAGGCGCATACTTGGACAGCTCCGCAAATCTTGCCTCATACTCAAGTACACTCATTGACCCCTGGGTCAACGTCAAAAACTCCTGCTCCATGCGGTCCTGCACGTGCTCTGGAATGTACTTCGCCTTGAACAAGCGGACGAATTCAGTCCATGCAACCTCCATAGCACCATCTTCAAACTGTGTGCGTAGTACAGAGGACCACCACACATCGGCACGCTCCTGCAGCATATAAGTACTAAGGACACTCTCTCCTCTTCCGCACAACGAAGGGCACGAAAGATCTTCTCCGTCTCTCTAAGCCAACTCTCCGCAAGAATGGGATCACTCTCTCCCTTAAAGAAAGGCGGGGTCATCCTCCTGAATCTTTCCATCATAGGCACTCCTCCAAAAACTGCCTCCTGAGCAGGTGCCCGTGCCTACAATCCAAAACATCTCTTAGATAACAACTCTTCAGTTAGCACCTTGAATAATTCTTGCAGCTACCGACCTGAACCTGCGCCTGCAATGCCGCTGTAGTCTGAGCCTGAGTCTGCATCGCATGCACCAACCTTGCATCAATGCTCCGTAGTCTACAGGTGGTGTGGGGTGGCAAAGGTACACCCGTCTGTCTTGAGCCTGCTGTGCTGGAGTCTGCTGATCACCTACTGACTCATCACCTCGAGCTGGGCCAGCTCCTCTACGTCCACGAGTCGCCATAGTCTGCAAAATAAGCATCCTATTTAATAACCTATCATTCTACATAACTTGGACTAATTCTTTATGCAGACTTGAAATATGAATACAATACTGATATTCTATTTATGTACATGTTCAACCTGGATCGCTCTGATACCAATCTCTGTAACGCCCCTCTTAGACCCAGTACAGTTACACCAACTCACATTGGATCTAATAGAGGTATTACAGTGGAAAGAATCCAACAATTACAATACAGGTTGAAATATACACAAATAACTATTCAATTCCAATGATAATGACAGAATATGGAATTAAACACTTGCAATCAGCATTTATTCAAAAGCAAATCTAATGCATAAAAAGGGTAGCAATAGTCCAAAAGTTTATTACATAAGATTCCTCACATACAAGATTCACTCTAAATCTCTCTATGCCAAGCTAAGTCTCCACGTCCTCACGCTCTGAGTCAGTTTGCACTAACTCCTCTGTATCCTCTGGCTCTCCTGAAATGTTAGGCAAGTATGAGTCTACAAGACCCAGCAAATCACATGAAAGACAGTTCAAGATATTAACAGTATATTAGTTTTAAAACATGGTAGTACATTAGCATTCCATTCATTGATATCATATACTTTTCTTACGATAGTTCTAAGTCCATTGGCAATCATTCATTTCATAGTGATTCTAACTATTAGGAAATAAAACATGTTCACATATAGCATGGAATTACTTATTCATGGAATCTATTCGATGTTATGTGACCTACAACAATTCTCATGTATCAATTTCTCATTATGCATGCACTATTCTTTTACACAACAATTTTCATGTAGTAATATTAAAACATTGACATGTAGCATGAAATCCTTTGAACAAGTTCACATGTAGGAATGTAAGCATATAACATGTAGTATGTAGCATGTAGAACAGGTAGACATGTAACTTGTAGCATGTAACATGTAGCATGTAGATATGTAACTTGTAGCATGTAGTCATTTCATATAGTTGCCAAGACATAGCCCACACTAAATTAGAGATCAGTAGTCATTTAACATTCACTTATCACCTAGGCAATGCGGTGATGAAGTCATAGTATTTGCGCAAAACCGGGGAAAGTCCTTCCCACCTTGACCAGTAGAACAAGTCTACCTCCAGGATTTCAATCCGTTGCCCACGGATTCATTTATTACATGTAGGTGAACCATTACCATAGGGGCATCTACGGTGTAGTTCCTTGTAGGAATCTCTAAGATAGCAATGTCTTATTGGCATCATTGTTATAATGCATACACTAACATGTATAATAGATAGTGACATTTCATTTCATACTATTTAACATGTGTTAATGCAATATTTCAAAGTACAACACTTTCAGTTCTGAAATCCTATTTACTGTACAACAGATCTATCATGATACTAATATTCATTCTTGCATTTTCATTCATATTTATTCAATTCTATGTGTAATATATTGTTCAGAAATTCATAACAGAACGTACACATGTCTGAAAATTCTGAAATTTTAACAGAAATTCGAAATCAGTAATTACAATACACATGCCAAATTTCATAATTTTCTGATTTCTGCAACTATTTTTCATGAAATTAACTCTATTAAATCAACTAACTAACATGGTTTAATATTGAGAAAAGCTCACAATTTTCACATGGAACAGGGATTACTGACATATCATATCTATTGCAGTAATTTAAACATCAATCAACATGCTCTCTTTAATCATTATACTTATCTTTACTAACTTAACATTGATCGTTGTCATGTAATTATGCAAGTTCATTAATACATATATGTAACCTGTACATTATAGCAATAGACAGTCCATATATAACAACCACATGCTCAATATTTCATGGCTGAAACGCATACATTCATAAATTATACATTTAAACAAATTCACTCAGATTTCGGGAATACATGATTCTGATAATCTTGACGTCCATCATACGACGTTTACTATGTGTCACGTCCAAAAATTTGTCGTTAAGTAATTATAGACGGCGGCACATAGCGCCGTTTACATATAGTAAGGACAGAAAATACATATATATTTCGGATGAACTAAACGGCAGTCGATATTGCCGTTTACATTATATAGACGGCAATACCCCTGGACGTCTAGTTCTAAGACACAGAAAACACAGAAAACTGCATGAAATAACGGCGTTTCTAACCCTTCCCGTAGGTTGTTTTCATGCTTTAAAAATACAAAAAAATGTTAAATACGTAGTATATCATATCCTAAACTAATCCCCCATGCAACTTGCCTAATCCCTCCTAATGGAGTGTCGAATCCGAGCTCGAAGAAGCCCGTCTCGCCAGGGAGACAGTTCTTTCCTCCGTCTTCAAGCAATCCGAAACCTCCTCCGATGAAGTTCCTCCGCCTGGATGAGCTTTGGGCACGAAGTCCTATGTATCTCCTCGGTGTAGAAGCCTCCGAATCGCACGAACAAGCACCAGATCGCTCTGCAAATCCCTTCCTCGGCCCTCTTTCTCTCCTCCAGAACCAAAGCAAAAACCCCCTTTTCTTTCTGCGAGATCTGGTCTTATAAAGACCTCTCAAGCAAAGACCAAACCTAATCCTGACCCTCGGATCTAAACGCATCGGATCAGCCCATTAAAACCTTCCCGAAACGGCCGATCTCTTAATCCGGAACGGAAAGCTCAAAAACAGGCAAGTCAGGTTAGCGTCAACATAGGTTGCCGTCTTCCCCCAATATAAACGTCCATTGATGATGTCGTTATAGTCTTGCCCATAATTAAATAATTCAGAAAAATATTAAACGTCAATACCTATTGTCGTTAACACCATATAAACGGCATACGATATTGCCGCTTACAAGCCTTAACGTCAAACGATCTTGACGCCTAGTTCTTACACACAACAGCATTCAAATTATGCAGAAATAAACACACATTGTACAGAATAATTTCAAGGAAATTCTAGGGTACTACAACTATATTAAATTCCATGACCTAGGGTCAATAGGTATTCTAATAATCCTGAAGATATATCCCCATTGTTATCCTAGGTCTGATACACACTGAAACTGTCACGTCCTGAGAAGACACAGAGGGGATCTTAGTTGAATAATTCGAGTCGATATTTCAGACGTGGACAGCGGCAAATAAAGCCTCTAGCTAGCACGCACTAAATGTGTATCAACCACAACATCATAATAGGGCCCATGTGAACTCAATTATAAATTGTATTCAAATCTCATTTTGTCTCAGATAAAAACTAATACAGGACTAAGACTCACTTAAAAGCAAAGTACATAATACCTCACTTCCTACTACATTGTTTCTAACACTCAATAAACTAACTAAGTAGATAGACTCATGTTTGGAACGCTCTTCACTCGGACGCATTCCCATCTCGACTTGCTCTTCCTCTTGCACTTCATGGTCACCTAGATTGGGTAAAAGTAGAAAATGAGCAAACTAGCCCAGTAGGATTTATATCTCAATGTGCGGATAATGATATAAGTGATTAACATTTTAGACTAGGCAAGTACGATGAACGATATGCAAGTACGAATAAAACACGTTAAAACATGATATATAAAACAAGCGTAGAGAGAGATCATGATAGAACAAGATTGATGAACAAGATGACAAGAGAGAACTAGAAATAGACCACTTTGTACAAGCACGCTAGATATCATGTAAATTGCAATAAATGCAGGATGGCCATATCACGCAAGCAAGCAAGCAAGCAAGCACGTACGAGCACGATCAAGTAACACTAATCAGGCACGTAGACACTAATGTACACCGAGAAAAGATCCATCAAGAATGTACACTAGGTCACGTGTATGTGGTATTGTATCTATCATTCAACACGCACGCATGATTTTCCCAACGCAGATGCAACGCCAGTAATCATTATACCCCTGGTTAACAGTATATCTATGACTCGCCGTCATTGGGGCTAGATTGGACCCTTGGACACACGCCGTGCCCTGTCAGCATCTCACTTAAATTTTTAAATGTAGATACCCACAGTCAGTTATAATGGTCAATGAGAGTTTCAATAAGTAAGCATGTGTAATGTCATGTCATGATGATGAGGAGAACAAGTAATAAGTAATGGAACATGATTTCACGAGTACAATGGTCAAGAGATAAATTCGGCAGCATAACGGTACGATTTATACTTTCGTTCAATCTTTACATTAATGGCTTTAGTCCAGTTTGTAAGTCTCACTCACGAGAACAAGAAGAGAAAGGAAGTGCGTGCTATCTCTAGGGAACTTCAATGGTACAACCAACTCGTCGGCCATGGTGGGAATCCATGGTCAGAGGAGATTTACGGAGGCCTTGGTGAAAAGGTCGCTAGTCTACCGATTCGAAAGACCGGTAGAGAGTTTCCAATTTCCCAAGAAAAGGCTGCCTAATAGTGCTAGTGTGTAGTGCAGTACGCGTGTCTCAATTCACAAACCATCGGTTTCAAACTCACAGGAAGCACTTGACAAGATAACATGGAATAAAACTATGCACTTTAACTAATCATGGTTTGCAAAATTTTATGATAACCATTATCATTTAAACGTGAAAGAACATAGGAAGATTAAATCACAAGTAGCACGAATGGATCATAACATTTAAGGAGCACTTAG
>JACBKR010005054.1:0-20192 GCA_014218235.1 Colocasia esculenta
TGAAGAACAGGTATCCCTTACCTCGTATTGATGATTTGTTTGACCAGTTGCGAGAGGCATCAGTCTTTTCTAAGATTGATTGCGATCTGGTTATCATCAGTTGAGGATTCGGAGTGAGGATGTGTCCAAGACGGGTTTAGAACCCGTTATGGACATTATGAGTTTTTGGTTCTTCCTTTCGGATTGACCAACGCCCCTGCAGCGTTCATGGATCTCATGAACCGGTGTGTTTAGGCCTTATCTAGATAGCTTTGTCGTAGTGTTTATTGATGATGTGTTGGTCTACTCTCCGGACGAGGCCACACACCGTCGCATTTGAGGGTAGTGTTAGAGGTTCTTCGTGAGCACAAGCTGTATGCTAGTTCAGCAAGTGCGATTTCTGGTTGCGCGGGTTCATTTCCTCGGGCATGTTATCTCCGGTACTGGTGTAGCAGTTGACCCAGCAAAGGTCCAGGCTGTTATGGATTGGGAGATTCCCAAGACCCCTTCGGAGATTTGTAGTTTTATTGGGTTAGCTGGTTATTATCGGCGATATTTATTGAGGGATTTTCATCCATCGCCGCCCCTTTGACTCAGCTTACCAGAAAGGGAGTGAAGTTTGTTTGGTCGAGAAGTGTGAGAGTAGTTTTCAATTGTTGAAGACTAAGCTCACGTCAGCCCCGATGTTAGTTTTACCGAGCGGTGTAGAGGGCTTTGCTATCTACACGGATGCGTCTCGGATTGGTTTAGGCTGTGTGCTCATGCAGCAAGAAAGGTAGTGGCTTATGCTTCTCGTCAGTTGAAGGAGCATGAGAAGAACTATCCGACTCATGACTTAGAGCTCGCAGCAGTGGTTCATGCACTAAAGATCTGGAGGCACTATTTTTATGGTGTCAGATTTGAGGTGTTTACTGACCACAAGAGCTTGAAGTATCTTTTCTCCCAAAAGGAATTAAACCTGAGGCAGAGGAGATGGATTGAGTTCTTGAAGGACTATGACTTCGACCTTCAGTATCACCCTGGGAAGGCGAATGTTGTAGCGGATGCTTTGAGTAGAAAGAGGCCATCTCTCTAGCAGGACTGGAAGATGTTGGAAGATGCGGCTTGCGCGTTGACTGAGTTAGAGCCATCGCTATTCCAGGCTCTTGTAGCTCAGTTATCTCTTAGGTCCTCGGTTTTGGATGAGGTGATCGAGCAACAGGGAGCCGACCCCAGACTCTTAGAGTTAGTGGGCAAGGCAGGCATTGCTCGTGATGAGGACGGTGTGATTAGATTTCAGCACCGTGTTTGTGTCCCCGATTTGGTAGATGTCCGTGAGCATGTGTTAGCGGAGGCTCATAGATCGCGATTCTCTATTCATCTGGGTAACACTAAGATGTATCAGGATCTGAAGAGATCATTTTGGTGGTCCGGCATGAAGAATGATGTTGCGGATTATGTGTCTAGGTGTTTGGTGTGTCAGCAAGTAAAGGCCGAGCGACAGCGACCATCCGGCCTTATGCAAAGGATGGACATCCCAGTATGGAAGTGGAAGCTGTCACTATGGACTTTGTTTCGGGTTTGCCTCGATCTAGAAGGGGCAATGACTCGATTGGGTAGTTGTAGATAGATTCTCGAACCGCTCATTTCTTGCCTATGAAGAAGAAGCAATCAGTAGAGAGTTTAGCTAGATTGTATGTTAGCGGTATTATTAGATTGCATGGTGTGCCGAAGTCGATCATTTCGGATCGAGATCCGAGATTCACTTCGAGGTTGTGGAAGGGTCTTCAGGATGCTTTAGGTTCGGAGCTGAAGTTCAGTTCGGCGTTTCATCCCCAGACCGATGGACAGTCCGAGAGGACTATCCAGACGCTCGAGGATATGTTGAGAGCATGTGTTCTGGATTGGAAGGATGATTGGGAGCGCCATTTACCTCTTTTGGAGTTCGCATACAACAACAGCTTTCATGCGAGTATTGTATGGCTCCATTCGAGGCGTTGTATGGTAGGCCTTGCAGATCTCCTTTATGTTGGGAGGAGACTGGTGATAGGTAGTTGGTCGACCGGAGTTGTTCAGGAACTTCGGATAAGATCCAGCTGATCAGAAAGAGGCTTGTTGCGGTTCAGGATAGGCAGAAGATTATGCCGACAACAGGAGAAAGGATTTGGAGTTCGAGGTTGGCGATCATGTCTTCTTGAAGATATCGCCTACTCGAGGTGTTGTCAGATTTGGCTGGCATAGTAAGTTGAGCCCTAGTTCATTGGCCCATATGAGATTCTCATACGTTTGGCAGCGTGGCGTATGAGCTAGCATTACCCCCATCTTTGGCTAGTGTTCATCCTGTGTTCCACTTTCGATGCTCAGGACGTATGTCCGAGATCCGTCTCATGTGATTAGTCATGAGCCAGTGGATTCAGCCAGATCTGTCGTATGTCGAGCAACCAGTCGCTATTCTTGACCGGAAGGTTCAGCATCTCCGGAACAAGAGTGATTGCGTCGGTGAGGTTCTATGGCGGAACTTCTCACGAGAGGAGGCACTTGGGAGCTTGAGGATGCGATGAAGAGAAAAAGTATCCCCTTTGTTGAGTAGCGTCGATCTAACTTCGAGGACGAAGTTTATTTAAGGGGGAGAGGGTGTAAGGCCTCGAATTTTATTGCATTATGTATTGCATGTAAATAATTCGGTGTGTATGTACGTATGTAGATATCTACATAAGTACTAGTTGGTATACTATTGCATGCATGTGTATAAATAGATGTAAATAGGTATGATGACTTGTTGATAGTGTGTACATGATAATACATATATATGACATATTAAGTATAAGATAGCAAGGTTTCTGCATGTTTTGGAGTTCTGGCCGAAGGCCTTATAGGCGTCAATATCAATGCACGTTTGAGCTGAGTAGGCGTCATCCCCATGGATGCCAATACTAATTCCAGCGTCCAGCGATGTGGACGCCAAATTCCCTGACCTGCATGCGTTGCAGAGCCAAAAATTCTGGGAGACAAGCTAGCTCACCCATTGGGAGCTGTCTCCGACGGTCTGAAAGGGGCATCACATCATCTCCTGCGTGGGAGGAGGTTTTGTTCGCAACTCACACCTTCTCTTTACCCTTGCAAGAGAGGAAGAAGAGAGAAAGGAGAGAAAACATATTTCGGACTGTGAGAAATCCTCATCTTTGTAACCAAAATCTGAAGTTCTGAAGCTTGATCCGGCCACCTGATGCTCAAGGAGCTGGCTGGATCATCGAGGAAGGCATCCCCCGACCTCGGATTGCTCTGGAGCTTGCTCAAGAAACCGGAGGAAGGACCTTGGAGGCTGGTTGGAACTTCTTGGGCACGCCCAAGGAAAGCTTCACCAAGCCTTTTGATCCGTTTAGAGTATATCTAAAAGGCAAGTACCTACCATAGTGGTCATGTATGTGTCTAGGATGGTTTGCCATTTTTATATATTTTCCCCTCGTGTCCTAGACCCCCAAATTCACCCAATCTTTGGAGCTCGGGTCTGTGTTCTGCACAGACCTGATATTACGGCAATTCACTGGCCGCTAAGATCATGCGTAGCGCCAGCGATTATGCCGTTGGACATTGAATTAGCGGCCATAGACCGCCGCCAAGTTCATCTGAGCAGAACAACAAGCTGTTCGGCCCCCTCTACATGATTAATTTCGAGGTGTTTTGCGATGAGGATATAATGTAAATCTTCTATACTATGTACACTAGCTAATGTGATGAATGGGAGAATGAATGTACACCTATTATGGGTGGTGAGTTAATTGTGTATCTAATGTGTGTGAGAAAAGAGATGGCCATGGTATTCACCATGATCCTCATGGTCAGTGGCAAAGTTTTGGTGCCCTAATTTGTTAGACCATGTATGCATGTTATTATCTGTGTTCTGAATTCTGACATTTCTCCCATGCTTGTATGATTATTTAAAAATTCTGTTTTGGGAAAAATAGAAATCATGCTTAGGTCATGTTAAATTCCAGTAAATGTGTGTACTCGATAAAATTTGGGAACGAATTTGGTGACCCTGTGCATGCTAGGGTTCAGACAGTCAGCTGTTTAAAAATTGTGATTTGTTTAACTCCATGTAATTGCATTATGACTATTAGTGGGAATGGATGGTAAATTTCTGTAAATTCATTTTGAGTTAGAAAAATCTGAATTTTGGATGTGGGAGCCTAGACCCGAATGAGCTGTGGTTAAAATTTTAGGCATTTGGACCAGTATATGGATGCAATATGATTTTTCTATGTAAAAATGTTGAAATTAATGCATGCCTTGGTAATGATTTAATTTTGTATATAGTAACCTGATTAGTGAAATTCCCTGAGTGCTAAATTCCTGTAATTGTAGTGTCATGTTAGGAAAACAGAGGAAATGTGCATGTGAGTGAGGAAGTGAATGAAATGAGAGTGACATGTGTAAATATATGTGTTAAAATCGGTAAAATATGTAATGTGTAACTTGTGCCAAATGTGACACTGCTTCCGTCGAGGGCAGTGGAACCGTATCAGGGAAAGGTCCCCCTGAGAAGGTTCAATGTGTAGTGACCTAAGGGCATTAGGGGAAAATCCGGAGGTGGACAAGTACCACTGGTTAGGGTGGAGACTTGTTCCCGGTCTGCGCAGTCAAGAGTCGCCAGTATTGCCTAGATGGCGTCTATGTGATGTGATGTGTTGAGTCCTCGTTGGTGGTGTGGACTATGTGTCACGGCACTAAAGTGAAAGTGTAAATATGAATGTGTAAATGTGTAGTGTTCATGTGAAAATTGTGAATGTGAACAAGGTGTAAAAGTGCATGTGTAAAGTGTGAAATGCGAAATGAAATGTGTAAAAATGCTAAAACAAATGTGAGGATGTGAGTTTGAAATATGTTATGACAATGAAATCATGCTTGAACAGTAGTTCTACTAGGTTAGGATCATGTTATGTATGTAAAATGCCTAGATTCATGTTAGGAAAATTGATAAGGATATGTAAACAACCTCCATACTCGATTGTTCACTTGTTGTGATTTGAATCATTGTTGTAGCTTCATGTGTTAGATTATGGTTGCTAAAGCATGTATAACCAGCAAGCTAAAGTATGAAAAATGGTCGTGGTATGCGTAGGAATGTGTAGATTCCATGTTAGGTGTGTTCCCTTTCATGCATGTTCGGGAATGTGTATTAACGGCTTTCATGTTTTAGTTGGTTAGAGGTAGATTTTATGTGAGAAATGATAGAAAGCATGTGATAGGTGATTCTATTTCTGCAAATCTGAAAGCATAGTCCATGTGTTAAATTGTAGATCACATGATAAGTTGTAAAAATTTATTGTCAAGCATGCTAATGTTGTGTCTGTAAAATGCGTATGTAAAACTTGCCAGGACATATACATGTATAGTATGTGTAGAGTTACTTGCTGAGTCTTTAGACTCACTACTTGCTTCGGCGTACAGGTGCAGTGGGTGACAAGACGTTGGAGCCGACCTCGAGGCGGAGATTAGAGCGTTGCTGAATTCTAGTGACATTTGTGATCTTCTTAGTATGTAAATGAACATTGTACTATCTTTATCATGGAAGAATGTATAAGTGTGGACATTTATGTATTTAATTTCAGCAATTTGAATATGTGGGTTTTTAGCTCTTTAAAGTCATTGATTCATGTTGTTTAAATGTGGATGATGAATGAATGAAGAGTGGTTCTTTTACTCCGCTACTCTGTATATATTCACGTGTATCTCAGCTGAGTGTCATTGTTGGGTAATGTCCCACTGTGATGATGTCGCTATACCGACGGGGTTGGTATAACCGTACGTTATAATGAGGGTCGTCACAATGCGACTAGTTAAACCATACTATAAGATGATCAGTCTTATAGGGAGAAATGGAAGGATATTTGAGGAAAGTCTCATGTGGGTTCAAGGATGTGGGTTCGGCTACTTCCTCAGCATACCCTTCAGAGATTTGGTCGTTGTGGAGGGACTTTATGGTCTTTCTATGGACTTGCATTATTTGGGGCATGCGTACGACGGGCTCATGAGCGTCCCGCGGACTTTGCCACTCTTTGCCAGCCCCTATCGTGCTATGGATTTTTCTTTTCTTTTCCTTTCTTTTATTTCTTTGCTTCTTTGCCTTTGTTGTTTTGACCGTCCATGTTTGAGACTTCCTCTCGTCAGTGCTTTAGGTTGACGACCTGCCCTTACAACACTTTGCCCCTACACTTCAACCGATTAGAGAGAATGACCGACGCATCGCTAGAGTAGGACCCACATAGTGCGACAAGCCAAGTGTATCTACCGGGCTTGCCGGGTGTGTGGTTATCCCTAACTTAGAGCGATCTTTGACGATTAGGAGGGACTTCAGACTTTCAACACGGGGGGTTCCCCCATCTAGGTGTTGTGGCCTCCACCCTATAGGCCTAAGGATAGAATCATTTGAGGTACAACCCATTCCATGGATGCGACAATCAACTCCCTCAGCATTAGTTAAGCGATAAGCTTTCTGGGTACACTTCTCCACAACGTATGGACCCTCCCAATTAGGTTGCAGTTTGGACCTAGGACCTCCGGGTTTAATAAAAATGTGTTTCAAGACCATATCACCTTCTTGGAATTTTCGCTCAATTACCTTCTTTTCGAAAGACCTTGAGATTCGCCTTTGATAAGAGAGCACATGGTCGGTTGCCATAAGCGCCTTTCATCTAAGAGTTCTAATTGGACTAGCAACACCTCTCGACGTTCATCAAGATTAAGGTCTTTGTCTAATTGGACTCTTAGTGAAGGGATTAGGATCTCGTATGGAACTACCGCCTCCATCCCATAAGTGAGGGCGTACGGGGTTTGTCCCGTGGGAGTACGGACGGAGGTACGATAGGCCCATAGAGCCTCGATTAGCTTTTCTGGCCAGTCGGCGAATTTATGCGACTCACAGGTCTTCTTCAAGATTTAAGAAGGATTTGGTTAGTTGCTTCAGCTTGGCCATTGCCTTGTGGGTAATATGGAGATGAATGATGCAGAGTGATGGTATATTTCTTACAGAGGTCCTGAAGTTCTTGCGAGATGAAACTGTGGTCCGTTGTCCGTGACGATGCTGCTTGGCACTCGACCGCGAGATGATATTCTATGATAAAGTGGCACATTGTGGATGCTTTGATTTCTGTGAACGCTTCTGCTTCTGCCCACTTGGTGTAATACTCAGTCGCTGTTAGGATAAATGATTTCTGCTTGGCTTGAGCATTAGGGTCACCAAGAGGGCCAACAATACGAAAGCCCACATGGAGAATGGCCAAGGTGTGGAGAGTGGATGAAGTGAGGAGGAAGGAGCATGGATCTTATCAGCATGGAGTTGACACTTGACGCACCTACGGATGTAGATGGCACAGTCTTCTTCTAGGGTTGGCCAATAATAGCCCAGCCTAATGATCTTCTTTGCAAGCATTTGACTATTGACGTGCCCTCCTCACTCACTAGCATGGGCTCCTTCTACCACTTTCCAAGCTTCGTCATCAGTGAGACATCTCAGAAGAACTCCATTGAGAGCTCGCCTATACAAGACTTCTCCAACGACTGTATACCTTAAGGTGGCTCTTCTTATGGCCCTGCGATCCTCCGCATTTGCCCCTTCGAGATATGTCCCATCCTTGCAATATTGCTCAATCTCAAAATACCATGGCAGTTCCTCTTCATCTAAGGTTTCCTCGAGCTCAGTTAGCATGACCTGCTGCGCTTCTCTCTTCCTAGCCTTCTCTGCTAAGGTTGTCCTAAGGTTGTCGAACCAAGGATCCAGGATACATGGGACATCGAGCCGTTGGATGACGATTGTCTCGGTCCGACGACTCAGAGGGAAGGATAGAGATGAAGCTAGCGATGCCAAGGCGTCGGCCAGGATGTTTGCGAGCGAGGAGTATGGATATAGATAAGCTTCCGGAACTGCCTTGCCAATAGCGTGACCAGATCTTGATATGGCTTGAGTTTTGGTCACAGGTGCGGTAAGTTGAGAGCACCTGCGCAGAACAAGCTGAGAGTCTCCGATGATTCTGAGGTGGGATGCACCTAAGATGTAAGCGTGCTTTAGGCCAGCGAGGAGAGCTTCGTACTCAGACATGTTGTTAGTGGCAGGGAAGGTGAGTTGATAGGCAATGGGGATGGTAATGCCTTCCGGGGAGAGCAACATGGCTCCAATGCCCCGTCCCTGAGAGTTGAGTGCGCCATCGAAGTGGAGGGACCAGAAGGGGTCTTTGATGATGATCGAGAGTTCCCGTCGGGGAACTCTTCCGGACAGAGTCGCTGTGAGGGAGTGGAAGATGGGCAAGATGCTCGGCGATGGCATATCCTTGATAGCCTTTTAGACCACGAAGGAAATGTCAAATTGGGAGAGAAAGCTCTGCCAGCCTGCGAGCCGATCAGAGAGGATGGGCTTCTCTAGAAGATATCGGAGGGGACATCCTTGAGATCAGCTGACCTCGTGGGCGAGGAAGTAGTGCTTGAGCTTTGTGGTACTCCCACACGAGCGCGGCACAGGTCTTGTCGCGGTGGTTGTACTTAGATTCAGTGGTGTTGAAGAGCCTAGAGAGGTAGTATGCTGCCCTTCTTTGCCAAATTCATCATGTGTGGCGCCAGGAAGCGCCTAGGGAGTCCTCAATGACTGAGAGATATAGGATAAGCGGTTTTCCGGGTACAGGAGGTTGCAAAACAGGGGGATTCATGAGATAACTCTTCAAATCATTGAAGGCTTCTCGGCATTTGTCATTCCATTCGAATTTTACCCCTCCTTTCAAGAGATCATAGAACGGGCGGCATCTTTGTGAATGGTGAGATATGAATCTTCTGATGAATTGCAAACGCCCTATTAATCCTCTTAGCTGTGAGATGTTCTTTGGAGGTGGCATTTCTGCTATAGCCTTGGCCTTATTTGGATCGATCTCAATGCCCCGCTTGCTAACTATGAAGCCTAGCAACTTCCCTGCTAATACCCCAAACACGCATTTCTTTGGATTCATTTTCAGTTGATACTCCTTGACCTCTGCAACACCTTGGCGAGGATTTCGAGGTGCTCTATCCTGGTTCTTGACTTCACCAAGATGTCGTCCACGTATACTTCTACATAGACAAGTATCATATCGTGGGAAGATGGCCATCATCGCCCTCTGATAGGTAGCGCCGGCATTCTTTAGACCAAACGGCAGGACTACATAACAGTATGTTCCCCAGGGCGTGGTGAAGGATGTCTTCTCTTGATCTTCAAGAGCTAGACGGATTTGGTTATATCCTGAGTATCCATCCATGAACGAGAGGGTCTCATACCCAGCAGTGTTATCAAAAAGCACATCAATATGAGGAAGCGGGAAGTCGTCCTTTGGACATGCCTTATTTAGGTCCGGAAGTCTATGCAGATTCTGAGTTTGCCATCTTCTTCATGACGGGGACTATGTTCGCCACCCAGTTCGGAAATAAAGCACTACCCTGATGAATCTGGCCTTAGGAGTTTGTCTACTTCATCCTTCATCTTGAGGGCATGAGTGGGTGGAATCTTCTGAGTTTCTGTTTTATGGCCTTGCCCCTTCTTTCAATACGAGTCGGTGCTCCACTAGTGAGGGGTCTAGACCGGGCATGTCCTCATATGACCAGGCGAATGTGTCTTTGTACTCCCTTAGAATTTGTACCAGTCCTCTTCTTCATCAGGAGGGAGGTTTGCTGAAATATCACAATCCTGGGATCTTCTTTGTTCCGAGGTTGACTTCTTAGTAGGTTCATCCACTGCCGCGGTAGGCTCGTCGAATCTCCTTATGCCACTGGCGTAACTTTTCGGCAGTGTCATCTACTTCGCTATCCTCTTCAGCGATCGGGTCCTCGTCATTCATGATCTCGTAGACGCCAAATCCGTCGTCTATGAACACCCCATCCTGCACAAATTCTCTTTCTACACCAGCGCTCTCTTGTGAACTCCTCTATCAGCAGTAATGCTGAAATCGCCGAGCTAGCTCTGAAGATATCTTTGGGGGATGACCTTGCCCCGTTGCTTCCTAGGCGACGTTTGGACTTGGGGAGTGCTGGACTGACCTGACTCTCTGACCTAGGCCTATCTAAGCTAAGACTAGACTCTTCTACCCTAGACTCTTCTAGACTCGGACGACTCTACAGGACTGGTGGAGGACATGGTGTCCTCGAAGAGGATGGCCCCTAGTGAAGGGAGCAGAAGGGGAAGCCTAGTCGCAGGGTGCCCCTGATCAGAAGGGTGAACGAAGTATGCCGGCTCCTCGACCTCAATGCGCATTTGAAAGTTGCGTTTTTTTTTTTTTTGGAGATCAGTGGAGAGCATGCAGCAGGAGAGAGTGACCTTGTGGTCGCTCGGATCGGATTGCAGAGCAGAGAGGACTGCGGGTGGGAGATCAGGAGTGAGGAGGCTGTGTGCAGCCGTTAAGAGTTGGGGAGTCAGATGAATAAGCAGAGGAGGAGAGGAAAGGAACGAGGCTGGGAAGCAGAGAGTCCAGAAGCGATGGGTGAATGGCTAGGCAGGTGCCCCTCCACAGTCATCTATCGTCCTTCCTCCTCGTAGGGAATGTCCGGTCTCCTATGTCGGTGTCTCATTCATGAGCTGCCTCTTGGAGGTGATGGCGTGGAGGATCGAGCAACTGTCCGCAGTCGGCGGCCAGGTCTCTCCTCCTCCCAGAACAGTCGGCTGAAGCTATGGTGATGTCCTCAATGTCGAACTAGCGGTACACTCAGCTTCTGGGTCCCCAGTCCTCCTCCTCTTGTTTGGGCGGAGGGCTTCTAGAGCTCTATAGGTTAGCAAAGGGGCCATGTGCCGAGAGAAATTTCGGCCATGTACCACATGCTGTGACAGTTCGGCTTCGACTACCACGGTGATATATCCAGGTTGGGTAGGCCCCCTGATTGAAATGACACCAGAGTGTCCATGTGAGAGGTCACGGTCGGCACTTGAGAGTGGATGTGGTGGATGACCATGGCTTAGATTTCTCCCTATAACCCAGTCCCAGGGCTCTTCTTCACAAATATGGGATAGGTTTGACTATGCCTTGTAGCTCTGCCCCTAGCCCTACCTTCTTCGTACCCCATCTGATCATGATCTGCCATCTTTGGTATTCAGCGGCTCCTTTCTCTTGACAGCGTTGACCTGCGCTAGATTGACCTCTCCGCTGTGACTAGAACGAGTAGCTCCAGGGGTAGTTGATGTCTAGCACTGAGATGACGGGCTTGTTGATGGGCCAGACAGCCGGGAGGAGGGTATCATTAATGGCCATCGACAGTGTGAGCAGTGGCTATGCTTTTGACTTTGATGATCCGTCCCTGGAAGGGAAATTTGAGACACTGATGTGCGGTGGACGGTACAGTCCTAGTGCTTCTAACCATGGGTGCCCCAGGATAGCTTTGTACACGGGGCGATGTCAAGTACATAAAGATCAACAGCGACAGCGAGTGGCCCCAGTTCAACATGTACAGTCACTACGCCGTGGCAGGATCTCCTGGAGTTGTCGAAGGCGGCTATGGTGGTTGGCGTCGGTCTCAGTATCCCTTCCGACACATCGCATGCTATCTAGAGTGCTCAAGGGGCAGACATTAATTGATGCCCCCGTGTCGACCAGTGCTGCTCTATACTACGTGGTTGATGACTAGGGTTATGCAGAGGGGGAGCCTCCTGGCTTCTGGGGGTGCTAGTTTGCTTTCTGCAAAGTATTGCCGGCCCACGAGTCACATGGCTAGTGCATTCGGTAGTTTGTCGGCCAGCATGTCCTCATTCAACACTACTTTCTGCAGGAAATTCCTCAAGGCCTCCTAGTGCTCTTGGACTTCTTGATCAACTCCAGGTATAGAGATCTTAGCTGGCACGTGGTCGAGGTGCTTGAGGATGTATAGTGGGTTCCCGTAACGGCTCGATCACCCCCAATATGTGGTTGCTGCTGAGCTTGCTGTTGAGGCGGTGCAGGACTGCTGGGGGTTGCTCTGGCTGGTGGAGGTGGTGGAGATAGGCGGATAAGGACAGCGAAAGACTCGCCCGCTCCGCAGGGTGGTTGGTGGGTAGCTGGCTATCTGGCGGAGGATAGCATGGCGGCGGAAGGTTGGTCCGGCCCAAGTGTGTTGCCCAGTTGACAAGCCCAGAGGGGGGGTGAATGGGTCTTTTAAAATAATCTACAAGATACCTGTAACTAAAAAATATTCACACAAGAGTTCTTCGAAGGAGGTAGTGAATAGTTTAAATATCAAAAACACAAAGAAGACAATCACACAACACAAGGATTATCCTGGTTGGACTCCTCTCCTTAGGAGTCCTACGTCCATTCCCTGAGCAACAACTCAGGATTTTCAATAACTAGGGTATAGTCCCCTAAGGACGAAAACAACACCCAGCTCAGCTGGTCTTCCTTCACACCCGAAGGGAACAACAACACACTGGATACCTCACCAGGTCTTCCTTCACAACCGAAGGGAACTACACCCTGGATACCACCAGGTCTTCTTCACACCTGAAGGGAACAACAACTCAAAGAGAATTGAATGAAATTCAAGCCCCTAGATCAAGCTTTTAACAAGCCAAGATCTGAAGCAACTAGCGAGAGCAAAGATCTAAACAAGGAACACTCTCAGAACTACACGGGCTCTCTTAGAAATCTTATTACAGCACAGAGAGCAAAGAGCTGAAGGTGATGAGGAAAATAAGGTTCTTAGCTCTAGACTTCTTCAGAAGAATTTGAATGCTTGAACACGCGTTTTTCTTCTATTCTCGACTTATATTTATATCTTCAATTCGAAATATAGACGTTGAAGTGTTCGTTGTCTCTCTCTCGTGAGTCGTTAGACTGAATCACACCTGGAGTCTTGGAAGCTTCCAGTCAACCGTCTTTTGATCACTTGAGCACGCAAAGGATGAGATCTTCAGAAATATCCTTTGGCTTCTATTTTGCTTAATGTTGAAACAAGGGGCTAGAGTAGAGGTCTACACAAATGTCAATCTCAAATAGCAGACAGATAAGCTGTCTCTGATGTCAGTCAACGTTAGTAGCAATAGACATGAAAATAGTAATGCCAAATAGCTAAGTCTAAAAGACGTAATCAGAGTAAGCATGATAAAGGATGATATCGTCTGCATGCATGCAGAGATGTGTTCAGATCTCATAAATGCAAGAGCGTCAGAGAGATATCTACGTGGACTTTGACCAGTCAACGCTTTTAATATGATAAGATATCAAGTCATATAAGATATGAAATCAATGGCTATATGACTTATGAAATCGTTATGAATAAGTTAGTTGACCAAGTCGTTATGAGACATAACAAATCATTGTGGTAAATGAAGAAATCGTTGTGAAACACTTAACAAATCGTTATACGAAGCAAATCGTTGTGTTCACTGAAGAAATTGTTGTGAAACACTTAACAAATCGTTATACGAAGCAAATCGTTGTGATCACAGAAGAAATCGTTATGATTACTTATAGAATCGTTACGGCGAGCAAGTCGTTGGGAGTTCTAAAGAAATCGTTATGATTACTTATAGAATTGTTACGGCGAGCAAGTCGTTGCGAGTTCTAAGGAAATCGTTA
The DNA here is from genome assembly GCA_014218235.1 of Colocasia esculenta. Lineage (NCBI taxonomy): Eukaryota > Viridiplantae > Streptophyta > Magnoliopsida > Alismatales > Araceae > Colocasia > Colocasia esculenta. The sequence continues at coordinate 13,512 of JACBKR010005054.1, forward strand.
TGATTACTTATAGAATCGTTATGACGAGCAAGTCGTTACGCTTTCTAAATAAATATTTGCGATGACTTATAGAATCGTTATGACAGGCAAGTCGTTACGCTTTCTAAAGAAATCGTTGCGATGACTTATAGAATCGTTATGATAGGCAAGTCGTTACACTTTCTAATGAAATCATTGCGATGACTTATAGAATCGTTATGACATCGACTTGCTTGAAACAACATGACTCTTCAGTCTTATAAGGAAATCGTTATACTTTTACAGAAACCGTTATGATCTTTAACAGAAATCGATATGACTTTGAAAATATCATGTTGAAAAGATTAGAGCTTCAGAGAAGTAATGTATACCTTTATTGCTTGTTTGACCTTGGTATTTTTCCTGTACTTAATACTTATGAAATATTCATTAGATATAATTGATAAACTCTTGTTTGGTTTTGTTATCATCAAAATATATATGTAATTAATTAACATTACATGTGGACAGACTGATCATCAATCTCCCCCTTTTTGGTGATGACAAAACTAACAATAAGCATGGATGAAAAAAAATATCTGAAATCAGTCTGAAGATATGACATGCTAATTTTCTTCCTTAAAAAGAATTCCTTAAAAAATGGAATGAATTTCAGACATGAAAATTTTCTCCCCCTTTTTGTCATTGAGCAAAAAGACAATCTGAGACAAAGAAAGAAGAGAGAAAGAAAATAGGAGTACACAAAGAAGGAGATTTCATTAACTTTGTAGAGGTACAGGTAAATAGAAAGTAGGAGACAAAAGAGAGGCAAAATGGGAGATGGTTTCCCATGCCTGTGCTTCCTGCTCTTCAAAATGAGTTTTAAAAACTCCAAAAGACAGAGTAGGATGGTCCCATGGAGGAAGCTATCCTTTTGAGATGAAGATCTAGGTGCTGATAGAGAAGATCAGCATATGCATTCTTGTCCATGCTCATCTTGAGGAAACGACGAGTCCCAAAGCTGGCACAGGTGAGGAATTGGTCCATGGTCACATGATAGTGGTTGTGATTGTCTCTGAGAGCCTCGTGCATAGCCACATAAACTTTGTATCTTTCCTCCCAGACTTTGAAAGGGTCATTAACAAGATGTATAGAATTCATATCCAGAAGGTAGCTGGAGAAATGGCTGGTTTGCCTTCCCTGGCCTGAGCTTCATTGAGTGCAAACAGTGCTGAGCTGACAGAGGATAGAACTTGGACCATTCTGAGGATGTCAGCCTTCACATTCAGACAGAATGGGGGCTAGAACTTCAGCACTTACATGCCCCTGGTGATATTCCTAAATAGGAATCAGGAAAAGCAACCAGGCAGCCTTTCTTTGGTACTTTAATTCTGCCTATTACTCTGGCAAAACACTCAAAGATGATGGATCCTACAGAGGACTCCATAACTAGAAAGTGGATTTGAGGAAGGGCTATCTCTTCAGGCACTTGGAGGGTAGCAAAATCTACCTGAACATCTGAAGTATGTGAGATGTCTGGAGTGAGAGCTGAAATGGCCCTTTTGAACTGGCTGAGCTGAACTTCAGGAAGTCGATGGACATATCTGTAGTTGTTGAACAACACATAGTGTCTGACCATCTTGATTTCCTTTTGAATGAAGGGTGCCCAAAGTTCTTGATGATACATCCTGAACCATTCAGATAAGGTCAGGGAGTGGTCCCTTGGAGGGAATCTAGCAGATTTGGCAAGAATAAATTTCTTGAAGAGATCCTTGTGACCTTTGCCCCATTGATCTTCTGATTGGAGTGGGCAAGAGAGAATATCTTTGGATTCAGATTTTGAAAGAGAAGTGTAGGGTAGAATGGTGTTCAAATGATCTGTAAGATTTTGAAAGGAAGGTTAATGATGGTGGCAAGAACAACTTTGGAAAGGTATTCCCTATAAAGTGGGTTATTTTTGTTGTCCACTGTGAGAGAGAACCACAAGGGAGGATATTTAGGTTCAGAGGAAATGGAGGAAGTGAAGTAATCTCCTCTCTTGGGGGCAGGACTGGAAGAGTCTGCCCTATGGACATGTTCTCCAACCTTCAACACAGACCTGAGGATCCCTTCCTCAAACTCATCCTTTATCTTTCCATAAAGGGAGAGTTGAGTTGAGCTCTTTCAGGTATGATAGTGATGAAGATGGTGGAGGAGTGGGATGAAGAAAAAGTGTGAAGTAGTTGAGGTCATCAACTGGTCCAAGGGAGGGACCAGAGGAGGAGGAGGCTCCAGCTGAGGATGCTGGAGGGCCTCAAGTATAGGAGAAGGAGAAGGATTGAAGAGAGGAGGCAGGAGATGAGGTGGAATGGGAGGAAATGGAGTAGGAGAAGAAATTGGTCTGGATTGAGGCTTCTTGAAGTTTGAGGTGGCAGAGGGAGCTGTAGGAGCTGAGGGTGGAGTTGGAGGAATAGGTGTGTGAGAGGGAGAAGAGGGAGCTGGGGGCTTGGGTGCCAAGGACTCTTCTGCCTCTTTCTGCACAGACTCACTCTCCAATGGCCCTGATGGCCCTGACCCTGCTCAGCTGGCCCTGGAGGCCCTTTAACCTGATCATCTGGCCCAGATGGCCCTTCAACATTTACTGCTGCCTCTGCTGATGCTGCTGCTGCTGCTGCTGCCTTCTGGCCCTGTTGCCCTGCCGATTGAACTGATGGCCCTGACTCCGGAACCTGGGCTACAGGTGGAGGAGAAGGAATTTGAGCTCCAACCACCTTGAGAATCTCCCAGCAAATTTTCATGGTGCCCATTTCCTGGTTAAACCACTTCATGGCATTTCTTATGTTGGAAATATCCTTTGAAGCTGAAGCTTGGCTCATGAAGATTGAACTAACATCTGATTGGAAGAGCACAGGATTGTGCCTTGAGCATCAAGCCTCTCAATCACAGGCTTCAGATTAATCACTATTTTCTGCTTCATTAGCCTTTCATGTGGAGTATCTGATAAGAAGGTATTCAGGCTCCACTTGTTTCTCTTTCTGCCTAGCCTCTGAAACTGGAGGAGGCTGATCATTATCTGAATCTGAGGAGCTGGCAGTCTCCCCTTCTCTGACATCATCCTGATCATGAGGTAGGTCTTCATCAACGGTACATCACCCATTGGCTCATCATGGTGAGCTGCTTCTTCTCTTGACCTTCCTTGGATTGCTCCCCCTGAGCAGGAGCATCTTCTTCCATTAATTCTTGCTCCCCCTGAATGGGAGCATCTTCCAAAACAACATTTGAAGGAGCACTGGATTGCTCCTCTGCTGCTGCCATGATTCCTCAAGTGGCCTGATGCCACACCTTCTTCTACAATTCATCAGTCTCTGAGGTGACTGGAGTGATGAGAACAGAATCCACTACATCTCTGAGAATGGAGGCAATAATGGAGGTGGGCAGATTATCTGCTGCACCTACCACTTCTTCTCTCAGGTCCTTCTGGAGATTGTGAAACTGCTTGGATAAGGGGTGACCCTGCAGTCTCAACTGCTGCTTGAGTTTCTTCTACTAATTCTGCTGGAAGAGAAGGTACTGCTGGCTCAAACTCTATTCTCTGTCTACTGCTGCTTGGACTGCTTGAGGTTGCTCTGCTGCTGGTTCTGCTGCTTCTTCCTGAACATCAGGAAAATCCGAATGTCTCCTATGATGGCCTCTCCCTCGGCCACTGTGGTCTTAGACCAAACACCATCTATGACTGAGAAACCACTTTTCGGAGATTTCTGGACCTAATTGATTGGCCCATTTCTCAACAACTGCTCCTGCCAGATCAATACCAAAGTGCTTTAAAACTTTGGTAGCAGATGTGCATACGGCAAGGAAACATTTAGCTTGGATTTAGTGTCCCAAATTTGATCTCTGGCAAAAGTCATCTTTCCATCATCACTGCGGCCATGTTGATTTCCTTGTTCTGTATGGCCCAAAACATCATGTCAGAATCTGCCTTTGAACAGGTGGAGAATGTGGCGCTTCTTGGAACCAAGATCTGACACACTATGAAGTGGAGGAGGCGGTTGAACGCATTCAGTTGTTGATGTCCAATTTTCCATCTCTTAATCTGTATCCCGGCCCTACAATGCCAAGACCCTTGACCTGGGCGTTCACGGAGTGAACCCACTGTGCCCGATGTTGTTACTCCAAACAACTCATGCAAAGCTCACATCTATCTAATCTGGGTTCCCTTGACATATGAAACCCGGACCCATCTTCTTGAGTCTTCAAGCATACATAGAAGGCCTTCACGAGGTCTGGATAACTTACCTCAGAGAAGGTTGTTACTCCATCCATTTCATCCTGATCAAAGCTTCAATAACACTGTGCATACCATTCTTTTCAAGATCAGCAACGTCCACTGCCTTGTTCCCACACACTTTGGTCTTCACGAACTGGAACCTCTCTGCTGCTCAGGAGTGAGGAACTCGGCTGTAGCCACCCAAACTCCCAGAAACGGCTGATGCGGCCATGGAATCAAGTAAGGAGGTTTTCTGGAGGGTTGAGAAGGAAGAGGAGTGAAAGCCCTTGAGAAATTTCGCGGGAAGAGGAGAGAAGCTTCAAAAACTAGCAGAGAGTCGATGTCGAAATCGCTAGGGCATCGGCTTGAGCAACCAGACGAAAGAGGGAAAGGTAGAAGACGAGATATGAATCGTTATCTCATTCAATTTTTAGGAATAAATTAATGCGTTGTGGAAAGTGAGGCGCCAAAAGGCGGCAGAAGAAGACAAAAGAGTTTGACTATTCAACCGACTTCAATGAGAGAGCGGTTACAAAGGATATTTGAATTTCTTTTGCTTAAAGCCATGGAGGGAAAAGTTACTTAATCTGAAATTTAATGTGCCAGTTTTAAACAAACCTTTTTCACAAATTGCACATGCCTAATTCCCTTCTAAGAGATGTGAATCTCTCCTCGGGTAAGGCTTTTGTGAAAATGTCTGCTAACTGACCATTTGTATCAATAAAAGATATTTCAATATTACCATTTGCTACATGATCACGAATAAAATGATATCTAACCTCAATATGCTTGGTCTTGAATGTTGAACTGGATTCTTGGTGAGATTAATGGCACTGGTGTTGTCACACAACAGTGGGATGATTTGATGTTTAATCCGAAATCTTCAAGTTGTTGCTTTATCCATAAGAGTTGTGTACAGCAACTTCCAGCAGCTACGTACTCAGCTTCAGCTGTAGATAGTGCCACTGAATTTTGTTTCTTTGAAGACCAAGATATTAAACATCCTGCAAGAAATTGACAACAACCACTGGTGCTTTTTCTATCTAATTGCATCCAGCATAGTCAGCATCAGAATAACCTACTAAGTTAATTTCACAACATTTTGGATACCACAGACCTAAGTCATGAGTTCTTGCTAAATATCTAAATATTCTTTTCACAGAAATTAAATGTGATTCTTTAGGATCTGCTTGATACCTAGCACACATGCATACACTAAATAAATATCAGGTCTACTAGCTGTTAAATAAAGAGAGTGAACCTATCATACCTCTGTAGATCTTTTGATCTACTTTCTTACCATCTTTGTCACTGTCCATCTTGTTGATGTGCTCATCGTGTTGACAGTGGCTTGGTATTTTCGAATCCAAATTTCTTTAAGAGTTCTTTGTGTACTTTGCTTGACAGATGTGAGTTCCTTCCTTTCCTTGTTTGATTTGTAGTCCAAGGAAATAATAAGTTCTCCCATCATGCTCATTTCAATTCTCCCTGCATCAACTTTTCAAAGTACTTGCAAAGGGATTCATTAGTAGAACCAAAAATAATATCATCTACATAAATTTGAACTAGTAGAATGTGTTTGACCTTTGACTTTATGAAAAGAGTACTATCTACTTGACCTCTACTGAAACCATGGTTTAAAGAAAAGAAACTAGCCTTTCATACCAGGCTCTAGGTGCTTGCTTTAAACCATATAATGTCTTGTGAAGTTTGAAAACATGATTTGGAAATCTGTGTCATCAAAACCCGGGGTTGTTCCACATAAACTTCCTCTCTTTATAAAACCATTTAAAAATCGGATTTAACATCCATTTGAAATAATGTTAAATTCAAAGCAGATGCATATGCAAGTAATATTCTAATAGCCTCAAGTCTAGCTACAGGTGCATAGGTTTCATCGAAATCTATGCCTTCCTCTTGAGAATAGCCTTGAGCTACCAATCTGGCTTGTTTTCTTAAATTACACCAGTTTCATCCAGTTTATTTCTGAACACCCATTTGTGCCAATGACTGGATGGTCTGATGGTCTAGGAACAAGTGACCATACTTGGTTTCTCTTGAATTGATTTAATTCATCTTGCATGGCTAATATCCAAGATTCATCAGAAAGAGCTTCATTGACTGTCCTCGGCTCTATTTGAGAAACAAAGCTAGGTAATCACATGGAATTACATTACCTCTTTCTTACCCCTACAGATGGATCACCAATAATATTTTCGAGTGGGTGATCTTTCTGTGTCTCCATTCCTTTGGAAGATTTTCATGGTAATTTCTTTTTGTTGCAAGTCTTCCAGAGGTGGATCATCCTTGTCCTCAATTGATGTATTCTTTAGTTTCTTGGACAGCTCATCTGTATCATCAGTATCACTATCTCTTCCTTTCTCAAGGAAGGGTTAGTTTCATTAAAAATAATATGTACAGACTGTTCAATTAATAAAGTGCGTTTATTAAATACTCTATAGCCTTTGGGTTAGAGG
>JACBKR010005055.1:0-20533 GCA_014218235.1 Colocasia esculenta
TCTCTTCTTCTTCTTCTCTGGTCAATTCGGTCAAGGTGAGGTCAAACTGAGTCAAAGAAGTCAACCAGCAACCCTTCAACGCCAACGAGGGAGCGGCAATGTTCGTGAACCTCTGGAGCATTCCACAGCACTCCGGTTTGCGCGGAACGGGGCGTCCACAGCTCTTCTTTGGCGATCACGGTGGGACCACTGCTTCTGCCACGGTTTCAGTCTGCATACAGGTAGACGACAAGCGATCTTGCCCGCCTGCCCGGTAACACTTCCACTGTTCCTGCATTTTATATTTGTTCAGCATCGACATCTCTTGTCGTTACTGTCTCTTTGCGTCAGTCGATCATGCCGTTAACTAGTTTCTGAGGAACTTGATGATGTCGGCTTTGCCGTTTATTTCCAGAAGCCTGTTTCTGAATTGTTTTGATTGATTTCCTTTTTTGTTTGCTTCTTGTTTGATTTTTAACGGTCCTCAGTCACGAGGGGTCCTTACTTCTTCTCTGTTCTAGCCTCCCCACACATTTTAGGATAGCCCCTCCTTGATTCACAAACTTTTACTCGGGGATTCCCTCTGGGAAATCGGGTTGGCTTCAAGGAGAACTCCATAAGTCCCTAAATTCTGTGGATTCCCTCACGTACGGGGTAGGAGGACCTTTACCCCTCCCATTTAGAGTCCGCCTATTCACCCGGTTTGAGTGAGATTGAGAGAACCAGCCTTTACGAGACTAATTAACACACAACCTTAACATCCAAAAATTTTGGGGATGTTGTTTGATAACATTGTTTGGTAGAAATTCACATTTCTCCTAATAACAGTGTGATTACCAGCTTAATCCTCTTAAATCAGTAGGTTTTGTGTGATAATGGACTCTTGGATGAACTCTGTCAACATGTCTAACAATCTAGATTTTGATATGAATGATAACATCCATGATAATATCCATAATGAATTTGTCAGAATGTTTAATTCTAATGTTCAGCCTGAAGAGTCGGTTCAATCATCCTCCTCTCAAGCCGATAGTGATGAGGTAAGTTTGAGGGTCAATCCCACATATGCTCAAGAAATCCAAGATGACCCCGAATTCTCCAAACTCATGTCCCGCTATTCGCCCGAAGACATCACTTCAATGCTTTCCAAGCATACCGTCTGGGCGATGGCCTCCCCTTCCACTCCATCTCCATCTCCATCTCCATTCAGTGCCTCCTCGTCTAGGCCCATTCCTCGGCCGGTCACCCCATCCCAGGTCCCCATCTCCACTCCTATTCCTCCATCTCCCACTCCTCTTCCTACTCCCACTCCAACTCCTCCCTCCGTCTATCAACCCTATGTCCAACCCACACCCCCTGCTCAATCCGAATCCATCTCTCGGTCGGAGATGGAGGGTCTTGTTAGGAGACTCCTAGCTGAGTCCTTATCCTCGTCCAAGCCTCATTCCCTTCAAAATTACTGCAAGCTCCCTAATGCCTACTTTCCCCCAGGTTTCAAGGCCCCGAAATACCGCAAGTATGACGGGACCTCCGACCCCCAATTCCATCTTTTCGGCTTCACCATGGATTCCCACCGGTGGCTGTACGATCGGGTCCTCTTAGTTCACCTCTTCCAACAATCGTTAGAAGGGGAGGCTTTGAGGTGGTTCACTGCCTTACCCGCATCGGACCTTGTTAATTTTGACATAGTCTCTGAACGTTTCATCTCCCATTTTTCTTACATGGCCACCCAAGTCCCTACACTTCCCGACTTGGTGGCGGAAAAGATGAAGCCGGATGAAGACTTTGTCACATTCGCCAACCGATGGAGATCCATGGCTTCAAGGGCCGACATCCCCATCCCGGGGTCCCAAGCCATAACAATGATAGTCACCAACACCACCCCTTTGCTCCATTCTATATTGATGCTAAGTGAGTTCCCCTCCTTTGCACATCTTTACAATCGAGCTAGGGTGGTCCAAAATTAAATCAAGGACTCCTCTCTTCCATCATTTTTTGAAGGGAAACCCAAGGGACGCAAGGCTCCCACGGCACCTACCACCGAGGGGGTGATCGTCGATGAGTCCATTAATGCTTGCTATCAGCCACTGAGGCCCCCTAACAAACCTTCCAATCTTGTGTCCGATCCTCAGCAATTCATATCACATCCCTCTATGCCCTATTCAACTGCTCCCCCTCTCTGGCTATGCTTGCCCCGGTCCCAAAGGATCTTACTATCCTGCTCTCCCTGAATCCCTTGGGAACATTTTCTTCGCCCTTATGTCTTGCGATGCTATCCAACTTCCACCACAAATGGAAGGTGTGCATCTGAGGGCCGATGCCTCAAATATTGTCCCTATCATAGGGCCCCCGGTCACGAATCCACAATTGCTTCACTTTCCGTGACTGGGTGCACGAATTGAACGATCAGGGTAGGATCAATTGGCACGATGTTAAGATCGTCATTTCCAAGTCTAGGTACATGGGAAGGGACTTGGGTATTGTGCAGAACCCCCTCCCCAACCACCAAAACAACAACAACCCATCCTTCTCCAAGTCCCAGGAAAGGGTCAACACTATGACACGTCCAGAACCTCGGGTTGTGAGGAGAAAACAACAATGGGGGGTTGAAGGTTTTGAGGAGTGGCATCCATGCCCTTCCGTAGAGTCCCAAGAACCTTCCACCACTGAAGAGGTACCTAGTAAGGAGAAGGGGCATGAAGCCAGAGAGCCAACCAAGCTAGGGGCATCCAATCATTGCTCAACTCAACCCATCACCAAAATTGTCAAGCCATCCAATCCAGTTGCCAAGCCCTTGCAAATCAAGATCGTTTTGTCACCTATCTTAAGAGCAGATTTGCAGACCCCCAATTCTCTCCTGTTGGAACCTAAATATCCGAGACCTATAGGATATGGGGCCATTATTCCTTGGCAATCTGCTAAAGCCTTCTTAAAGGTTGTTCTTCCCACTCCACGGGAAACCAAGCCAATCCTTCTCAGGCTAAGGTGCCATGTTAGCTTACTCGCAAAGCTTGCACCTAGCTCATTCCCTGCAATGCTTGGTCCCCTTCCTCTCATCAAGTCAATTGTTCTTCGACTCCCTCAAGCTCGCTCATATTTGACCCTTTTAACGAGGACTCGAAGTAATTTCTCTCCGCCCAGTCCCTTGTAGTGTGCCTATCATCCAAGATCAGGGGCAACCTTCTCATCCCAAATGGATCCGTTACCTCCTTTTCAAACAGGGCACTTTCAGGGGCACTTTGGCTACTTTGTTATTTGCGTTGGCTTTGACTTCAAGGGGGATACCATCATTTATATAGTTCGTTGTCTATTCTTATACCAATTTCATATCGGATCATCTTCAAATGTTGGGATCTCTATGGCATGCAATTCCACTCGGGTTTGGGGCCCGCCATTTCAGCTCCTCACACACCTGTCTCAAGGCCAATCCATACTGTTCATGAAAACTTCATCCTTGTCTCTATCAAGCTCAACTCCATTCTCTATGCTTGAGCAGGACCCCACTACACTCATTCTTCCTAAGCCTCCTGACTTGGTGAAGTCCACTTCTTCCCAACATTTTCCCTATCACAGGGGCATTCCTTCCTTCCATGGACCTTGTTGTTCATGGTGTGCTCCCTCATCCTCCCATTTTTGTACATCCTCTATCCTAACCTTACTCGATTCACATCCATCGTTATCACCATCCAATTCTTTCTTCTCGCCTTCTATCTCACTCTCTGTTTCACTTCTCACCGTTATCGTCCGAGGGGGTTGTGCGAAAAAGGTAAATATTGGCTTGCAGGTACCTCCTTGAGAGCAATTCTTCGCCTGAGGCCATTTCGCTTCATAAGGCTCATCTTCGACAATAGCTAGAAGGCCCAGGTAAGATCTCTGCCTAGGGGCATTCCGCCTGGGATGTTCCCGCTCATTGTACATATCATTTTCATAATTGCTCAATTTATGTACATATTTTTTCCCTCTTATGTCTAAAAAAACAAAGAAAATAAAAAAAGAAAGGAGTCAATAGACTGGCAACTGCCTCAAGTCACATGTTGAGGCACTTGAGTAAATCAACCACCATGGTCTAACAAAGTCATGGAGATTTCTGTCTGGCGTCACAACCAAGCTTTTGGAGAACGAATCAACATCCACACACCACACATCTTAAAAATTTGAGTCGTCTCTCCAAGACAGTTATTTGTCCCAGGACATAACAAAGGTCACAATCCTCCTTCTTCTTCCACTCGATTGATCGAGACCTCAGCATCCCTTAAACTGCTAAGCTTAGCAGTCAAGACAACTTCCCCTAAGGTGAGACTAACATTAGAGCACGTGAACAGGGCAGTGTCCCCGCAGGCAAACAAAAGAAAGAACAAAGAAAAAGCAATCATAGAAGAAAAGGAAAAGAGCCTGGTCGTGACCGTGCCTGAAGATAAAATCCCTCCATTCAATTCAAAGTCAAATGCTACATTGCTTGAGTTTTTCCCTAGCCGATTGCGGTAGGCAATACAGGTGCTCGACAAAGTAGGGGTGCCAGGTTCTGACCCTGGGGTCCACGAAACACCTCATCTTGAGCCCTCTAAGCCACACGTGGCCAGGTTTTCCTCATCCAATTAGCACCTTGCAAAAGTCTAGGGCAAACAAGTAAAAAATTTGATAGCCTGAAATCACCTGAAGGGGCATGTTGTCAAGACTGTTTCAGTTCATCCATTTAACATTTTTGCTGATACTCTCGAGAAGTTTATCCCTTTAGTTCTTCCCTTCTCCCTTGAGGATTCCAAACCTGAGAGGTATCTGAAGGACAAATTTCTGTTGAGGATGATTACTCCATTTTCAAAATCACACTTCATGTTGGTTTGTTCACAAGAGGCAATGGTTACTGCCATGATGAATCTCCATATTTCTGCTAGATCAATTTTCCTTTACTTCATCAGCCTCGCATTCCATCATCGACATAAAGATAGTTGCCAGTTGTTGATCTCAAAATGGCCTCCTATTTGCAATGTGTTGGGTCTAATCTGCTGGCATGTTAACGTCCACATCGTTTGACGTCGGTCTACTATTGACGGTAGCTTCTGAGGATGTCTACTCTTCTAGACGGTAGTCCATATTGACGTCAACTGTTCCTCGACAGCAATCGGTCTGGACGTTAACCTGTTGGAAATTTCAAAGCATTATTGTTCCATATGGCCATTATTTCTTATCTTGTGCTTCAAGTTGTCTTGCAAATGTTTAAGCACAAGCGGCGCTTCAAATCAGGAACACTCATGCGACCTTGAGTGTTACCAGATGTCTAATATAGGATTAGTCACCAGAGGCGAATAACTTGGCGACTGTGAACCTTGAGTTCCCCTTTACCAAAACCTATGACGTGTTTGCGATCTCTCAGTTATTTATATGGCCTTAGAATTTCCCTCTGGTTCTAACTTGCATTTTAGATAGGGAACCCACACCAACATGCATCTAGGTCTTCACTGCTAACATTCTCTTACTAACTCAACCAAAAATTGGAGATTTTCCTCAATCACTCTGTGGCTCCCCGCCCACCGTGCTTATCACAATTATCATTCCAGTCTTATTGAGTTCACGTGAACCATTCGCCAGTCATGAGCTTAATTCTGGACTTCCAGCTTTCCAAACATTGATTCCAGTTAGAATCTTTTGATAATCATTTGAGAGATCAATTACTCCTTGTCTTTACAACCCCCTCAATCTGGACAAACGTCATAATTAGGTCAGCGGGACCAAATGGACTCTGGTTGTGAGATTCCCTTGATTCAACCGTCATATTACAACTCCTTTGACTCAGAACACCAGGAACTAGTCAAAGTCCTAAACGGCAATGCCAGGGACCCTACCGTTGGGTTGCAGTTGTAGTTACACGAGTAGATCACTGCCGCTGACTCCAACTTGGCGGCAAGGTCCCTGGACGTCGACTCCATTTTGGCATCCACCCATATTGACGTTCGCATGGGGTTGGCGGCAGCATCGCTTGCCGTCAACCTGGTTTTACTTGGTCTGGTCTCGCAACTGCCCGAGATTCCAGCCCACTTGCGACATTTCCCTCGCCCATGCAACGCATGTGGCCGTTCCCAACAGGCAAATGGGCACCTTGGCACCCCCTTGACCCATAAAAGTCCTACATGGCCCTCTCTCATTAGTCTAAGCCTTAACACATGGATTGCCACATGTTTAAGTGTGTTTCTTCACACTTGAGGATCCAAGGCTCCCTACCTGCGACCCCACTATCTATATATGTCACTCCTTGGCCTTCTAAGTGAGGGGGGAGATGCTGGACGCCCAAGCCTTGCTACTTTGAGAGAAGAGAGAGAAAGTGCACCCAAGCTTCCACCCTTGTTCCCTCTCTTCCTCTCAACCTTTGTAGCATCCAGGAGGCTTCACTAAGTGCTAGAGGAGCCCACAAAGGAGTCATCCACGCCATTCAACGAGGATCATCTCCCTCTTCTCTTTCTCTTTCCCTTCCTCTCTCCTTAGCTTTGCATGCAACTCACTACACATACACACACCCTAAGCACCTAGGGCACCTTCCTACACACCCAAAAGGGGTTTTCCAACCAAAAAATGGAGGGAAGAAGGGTGGTCATAGCATTTAGCCACCCCTCTTCTCAAGCCCGCAACTGGTACGAGGCTCTCCTTTTGGGCCTTTTCTTTTCTGTTTTGGACGTTTACCACACTTCCCCAAGTCTAATAGAGTCTTTTCTTGTGGCAGGAACACTTTGAAGGAGACCGTGGAGCTTCCTTTCTTTGGCTGGCCAAAGAGAGGAAAGTTGGAGTCCCGCCATCATCCGCTACACAAGGCAGTGTCACCGTTGCGATCATTCTACCTCCTTGGGCACAGGTAAGGCCCTAGCGATCACCTCCCTTCATTTACTTTGTTGATTTTCTTCTTCTTCTCTTGGTCAATCCGGTCAAAGGTGAGGTCAAACCAGAGTCAAAGAAGTCAACCAACAACCCTTCAACGCCAACAAGGGAGCGGCAATGTTCGTGAACCTCCAGAGCATTCCACAACACTCCGGGTTACGCGGAACGGGGCATCCACAAGCTCCCTCTAGAAAGGCTGTTGAACCCAAGTGTGGACCAAACAAGGTACTGCATGTTCCATCGGCAGCCAGGTCATACCATTGAGCAGTGCTTCACATTCAAAGACTTGGTGTATGATCTCCATGAGCACATGCTTGACTGGATAGCTCTCCGGACAGTGATCGGAGATATCAAAGAAAGGCGAAGGTAGCAACAACAGCAGAGGTAGCAGCGCCAACCACCCCCTCGACAACAACAGCAGCAACAACATCCATTGTAGGATCTAGGGATTGTCCATAACCCACTACCAAACCGCCCGCCAGCTCCCAATCCACCACAACCACCAGCCCAGGTGAACCCCATTGTCCACCACACCCCTCCTCAAGCAAACTGGACGTACGATGATGAACATGATGTTCAGAAGATGATGGCTATTATCCACCAGTATCCCCAATATCCTCAAACAATACAACCGGCCGCTATGGCCCCCCAGTCAATCCCTCCTTTAGTTTCCCAGGCCAATGCCAACATACTGCCTGTCAGCTCAACACCCACGCCAGTCGCTATACCGTCCATTATTCTGCCACCTACCGTACCCCTCGCTCCACCAGTCTCCATACCACCATCACCCATCATAGACGCTCCCACACCCATCATCTTACCACCACTTGGGCTGGACCAACCTTCCGCCGCCACCTATCCTCCGTCAGACAACCCGTCACCAACCAACTACCCTGCGGAGTGGACGAGTTTTTCGTCGCCCGTATCCCCTATCTCGATGACCTCCACCAGCCAAAGCAATCCCCAACAGGTACTGCAACCACCTCAGCAACAACCTGAACAACAACGACAAGATGAGGGGGTGATTGAGCCACTACCCGGTACACACTATGATATCCTCAACATCTGGATCATGTGCCGGCCAAGATCTCCATACTGGAACTGTTAAAGAGATCCAAAGAGCATCAAGAAACATTGAGAAATTTCTTGCAAAGGGTTGTGGTGAATGAGGACATGCTTGCCGACAAACTTCTAAGTGCACTAGCCATGGTAACTCGTGGGCCGCCATTACATTTGTTGTGAATGAATTAGCACCCCCAGAAGCCAGGAGGCCCACTCTGTGTCACCCTAGTCATCAACCATATAGCGATAGGGGCAGCACTGTTCGACACTGGGGCGTCAATAAATGTCTGCCCATTGAGCACTCTGAGAGCATGTGATGTGTTGGAAGGGCTGCTAAGACCAACACCAACCACCATTGCTGCGTATGATAACTCCAGAAGATCTTGCCACGACATGGTGACTGTACAAGCCGAACTAGGGCCGCTAGCTGTCACTGTTGATTTCTATGTGCTTGACATCGACCCCATGTTTAAGGCTATTCTGGGGCGTCCATGGTTAGAAGCACTGGGGGCCATACCGTCCACTGTACACCAATGTCTTAAGTTTCCTTTCCAAGGACGGGTTATTAAAGTCAAAAGCATAGCTGCTGCCCACACAGTCGATGCCATCAATGACACTCTGCTTCCAGCTATATGGCCCGCCAATAAGCCCATTGTCTCAGTGCTGGACATTAACTATCCTTAGGCCTAGTCATTCCATCCCAAACAAGAGGCCAGTCCCACAAAAGTCAATGCAGTCAAGAGGAAGGAGCCACTAAGCACTAAGGGGTGGTAGATCATGATGAAGCTAGGCTACTAAGAAGGGAAGGGCCTAGGGGTAGAACTGCAAGGCATCACCAAGCCTATTTCAGATATTGTGCTGAAGAGCCGATGGGGACTTGGTTACAGGGAGAAGTCCAAGCCATTGTCATCTAGAACATCTACTCTTAAGGTAGACCGCCAACCACTCACATGGACACTGTGGTGTCATTTCGTCAGAGGCCCAACCCAACTGGGTACAACATCATGGTGGTCGAAGTAGAACTTTCACAGCACGATGTACATGGCAAGAAGTTCTCTCGGCACATGGTCCCTATGCTCACATACAAGGCATTGGAAACACTCTACCTAGGGAAGAGAAGAAAGATAGGGGATCCAGAGGCTGAATAGTACCACTGGTTCGACATGGAAGACATCACTATAGCCTTTAGTCGTTTATTCTGGGAAGAAGAAAGAACATGGCCGCCAGCTGCAGCTGAACTGCTAGATCCTCCCACATCCATCACTTCAAAAAGGCAGTTGATGAGCGACGCCACAGATGTGGGAGAGCCAGATATACCCTACGAAGAGGGAAGACGGTGGACGAACTGTGGAGGGGAACATGCCTGGCCATCCATCCATCACTCCTGTGCTCACTTCTTCTGAGTCTCGTTCCTCCATCCCCTCCCTTAATCATTCAACTGTCCCCTCAACTCTTGGCCGCTGTGCGCAACATCCTCACTCCCAACCTCCCACCTTCAGTCCTTGCTGCTCTGAAATCTGATCTGAGCGACCACGAGATCACTCTCTCGTGTTGCATGCTCTCCACTAAGGGAGGGCGTGAACTCCTATTTGGCCTCTTTCCCCTTACTTATAGGCATTTAGAACTCCTATTCATGGAGGGAGAGAGTTTAGAAGGGCTAATGGGAGTTAGACCTGGACTAGAGAACTCTAGGAGTCCAAGTGGGAAGCAAACATGGAGCTCTCGGGTTGCCAATTGCGCCATGGGCACAAAAACTGAGGTCGCGACGTATCGACACGTCGCCACCTGGTCGCGACATCTTGCTCGTCGCGCTCTCATTCAGGTAGTGATAGTCATTCAGTTGCGTTCTGTGTTGAACATCTGTTGGTTGTTTTCTTTGCATTGTCATTACTTATTTCCAATTCAAAATGTATTTGCACTTATGCTTTAAATTCTTCGATTGTTTTGGTGCAGATTGAGCTTTATCTTGTTCCTTATTTCCTTTTATATCTTGAAAATCCATAAAAATAAGAAAATGCAGAAAATCCACAAAAATTAGAAAATCAGAAAATCAAAAGACGGCTCGTCAGGTGAGTTCAGGGAAGTATTTTCAACCCTAATCTCTGCATTACTATATGTATCTACCCTAGTATATCATCTCAAGGACCGACTGGTTCTCAGTGTGTTCCAGGATCTAGTTCCCCTTCACCCAAAATAAGGATGATCTAAGTGCGCACTGTTAATCGTTGGATAGGCCATTAGATGGTATGGTTTGGGGACGATGGATACTATCGCACGCCGGGGATGCGAAGTGTCTTGACCCTGGCTCATTTTGTCTAGCAATATTATCCTTGAGTATTTGTTATTTTCTCCTCCTTTCTTTACTTTTATTTTATGATTTCTTTTCTTTTATCCCACATGCATCATTTAGGATCTTTGAGCTTCATGCTCCATGATTAGTCAAGCCAGCTTCGCAATGATGTCCAACTAGATCTTCATTTTGCTAACAAGGAATTCGTTTCATTCCGAATTTGAAAGTTCTCTTCGAGCTAGTTGCTCGGTCCAGTTTGCCAGTATGGTTCCTATTCAGGATTCCTCTCATCCTCATTCATTATATCAGCCATCCCATTCCCCACTGATCCGCTCATTAGTCGTGAATCGCTCGAAGGCCAGAGTCGAATCGACCCGCCGGGACATCACCTATCCCCTAATGAACGAAACCTGCAAGCCTAACATGGCCAGGGTACCTCTTCATCAAGAGGTTGATCACTTCTTTTCTTTTAATCTTTATTCGTCCCAGATTGGAGCCATCCTTGCACTCTGTTCCAGCCATGTTCAAAGATCGCCAGATAATTCTTGCTGGTTATTCGTTCAAAATGGGTGTCTCTTTACCTTGATGCTAGCTTTTCATCTCATTTTGCTTCATTCCACTACATCGTCATTTCATGCCATCTCTGCTGCACTATCGCTCCACTCCCTTGCAAAGCAGGCATCAAGGAGGGGCAATCTGTAGACACCCATTTTTGGCCCATAAGCCGAGCCAAAATTCCTTGTCATATTATTGATGCCCTATGTTGGCTCATCATCGCCAAGCTGACTTTCTCTCCGATCATGGTATCTTTCTATTAGTTCATCGCCTTGGTGGGTTCTTTCTGGTCAAATCAATCAATCTTTATCACCATATTGTAGCTCTCCGAGTCAAGAATCCAATGCTTTAAACTGTGTGCCAGTCTGATACCTATGCAAGGAGATCAGACACTTTGATTGAGCCATGTGCTAAAAGATCATGAAGGCGACGAGATCCCTATCACTTCACATTCAGAAGGCGATGCCCCTTCATGTTGCGTTCATGCCCCCTTAAGACGGCGACACCTCGATACGTCTCTTTCTTATTTGCATTTTAAATCCCTAAAAATTCATCAGAAATGCTTAAAGACTTCCTTCTATGGAAGGCGACGTACCGAGGCGTCGTGACCAGATAGCGACATAAAGGCTGCCGCGTTCATGTTTCCTTCACAGAACCATGCAACGTGGCCTTTCCTATTATGACTTGGACCCTTGCTATTCATGAATAATCTATCTTTTGGTGGGTCTAGAGATCTCCAAATTCTTTGAAACTCGAAGAGACCTTCCTTAGAGTGTCCTTGCCACGTTTTGACTACCCTTGCACGAGCACAATTACCCAACTCGGACTCCAGCTCATTATTCCTCTCCCAGCCCATTCAGGAATAATGGCCTATAAAACTGTTGATAGGGCACGGTTTTTGAGCAAGGCTAGCATCTGCTTCTTCGTCTCCCAGAGGGCTACGAATATCTAGAAGACCTCTCAGCCTCTAGACGACCAGGAACGTGGCCTTTCCTATTCTGACTTGGACCCTTGCTATTCATGAATAATCTATCTTTTGGTTGCCACGTTCATGTTTCCTTCACAGAACCATGCAACGTGGCGTCGTGACCAGATAGCGACATAAAGGCTGCCGCGTTCATGTTTCCTTCACAGAACCATGCAACGTGGCCTTTCCTATTATGACTTGGACCATTGCTATTCATGAATAATCTATCTTTTGGTGGGTCTAGAGATCTCCAAATTCTTTGAAACTCAGAAGAGACCTTCCTTAGAGTGTCCTTGCCACGTTTTGACTACCCTTGCATGAGCACAATTACCCAAACTCGGACTCCAGCTCATTATTCCTCTCCCAGCCCATTCAGGAATAATGGCCTATAAAACTGTTGATAGGGCACGGTTTTGAGCAAGGCTAGCGTCTGCTTCTTCATCTCCCAGAGGGCTACGAATCTCTAGAAGACCTCTCAACCTCCAGACGACCAGGATGTGCCCCCCAGGGCTATTTCTTCTCATCTATACTTTCTCTCTCTTGTTCTTCATCCTTTTTCCTTCATGCATGCACTTTTAGATTCATTTCTTTTCGTAGATTTTTACTAGAACACTCCACACACACCTATTTTAATCACCCAAAAGGTTAAAACACCACCCCACGTGAGTTCCCTCTAGTTCTTTCATGTTCTTCCACTATTTTGGATAGATTCTACATTAAACATTTTTCTAATGGGATTTTTGTTGTTTTGATGTTCTTGGCAGGTTGAAGAAGACATCTTAGGCACGAGGCTCTTGCCCCTTGGTCGGCTGAGGAGCAGGAAGATCAGAACCTGCAGTCTTCATCCTCTGTTACAGAAGGCGACACACACTTGGTTGCGATCTTAGAAGGCGACGGCTGGAGCGTGGCGTTCCGAGAACTAGAAGGCGGCACCCTTCTTGTCACATTCACCATAAGGCGACGACTTGCACATCGCGTTCATAGGACCAGGTACTCTTCTGCATCTTTCTTCTTTTTCCAATTTAAGTATTAGCACTTGTTATTCATCATATCATCTTTGCAACTACTTTGGTGCTTGTTACTGTCATTCCCTGCCCTTTTCAGTCCTTCATGTGTGTGGTCTTTCTTAGATTCCGCATTTTTTTTTTGTTTTCTTTCACTGCTGTTTTGAGTTCTGTTGCACTGGGTGAGAAGGCGACGTTGAAGCCGTCGCGATCTTGAAGGCGACAGGGAGGTCATCGCGATCAAGTCAGATTTGTTGATTCCATCCTTTTATGTGTTTTGGGTTTATTTTGAGCACTCCATCCACGCTTTGAGTTATTCCATGCCTGATCCATGCCTATAAGAGTTTGTCAGTCTTCCATGCTATAGGGTTTTTTGATTTTTCATGCATAATCAAGCCCCACTTGATCTCTGTCCACTGCGAAGAGGAACGCGACGCGATTTCTGTCGCGATCCAGGTCGCGATAGTTGATTGTCGCCTTCTTCTTCTAAGAGCAGGTCGCCTGATTTCTTTTTGTTAGTTTTAGGTTAGATTTTGCATGCACTCTAGTGCACATAGGGCACATACATATTTCCATATTTAAGTTTAGGTTGTCCTCCTCGGCGACGCTAGCTCTCTTGGCCACATATTCCTTGTGTCCGACTAGAGACTCGCTTGAGGGCCTCCGTAGTCCCACTGACCGTGAATTCCCACACGGCCGCCGAGCTGGTTGTACCTATTGCCACCTAGAGTTAAAGTTCATGCATTGGTGAGTCTGTAAGAATCCTAGTCAAACCCGAAGTTGGAAGCCTTCTCCCTTCAGGAAACCCATCCGTTAAGGAATTTGCTAAAAGTACAAATCCATTAAAAGGCAACTTGAACCAAATAAAAGAAACTTTCATCGTTGTCACCTGCTTGCTTTGAGAGAGACCTTTTCTCTTTCTTTGTTTGCATAGGATTGCTTGTTTAGGAAATTAAGTGTCTGTTTAGGTTAGGTTGTCTCTTAGGTCTGGACAGGCGTCCCTCACTTTCACATATCAACAACTCTTACTCTTCAATCATGGAGTCTTACTTGAACCCGGTCTATGATGGTGAGAATCTAGATGCTGCTTCTACACCTCCCAAAATTATGAGGAATCTCTTCCTCATGATTTCTTTGAAGAGTTGGCCCAGCCCTGGGTCGCTACAGTCCATGCTAGTGAGAGTCATCGTCCCGATGATGGTGGTCCATCACAAACTGTCCGTTCCCCTCAGGCGGATGATCAAGCTGCTCAACTCATGCGCTTAATTCCTCAGCTTGATCGATCTCAAATCCAAGATCTCATGAGACTCTCAAAGGAAAGGCCGTCTCGTCACCCTTACCCAGAGCGGGCGCTTCTCGCCCCATGGCATCTACCTCCGGCCCCCGTGTCGTCACGGGACAAGCCGACAACACTCCTATCCGGCCACGGGCCATTCGATTCAATCTGAGCACTATCATCCATGTGAGTCGAGGACCTGGTCTCCCCCTTATCACCCTTGCTATTCCTCATAGCAACTTGAGCCATGTGCCAGGCCGGCGTCTAGTGCCTCCTCCTTATATGCCCAGCATTCCGCCGCTCCCGACATGATGTCTGAGTGGGCGTCCATCAAGAAGGAACTTCAAGAGCTGTGAAGGCAAGTCGACCCTAGGCAGCACCATGCTATTCACATGCCCAAATTCAATGGCATGTGGGTCCCATCTCCATCTGAACTTCCCAAGTACCGTAAATACAATGGCACAAGCAACCCCTATATTCACATCAAGGACTTCATCTATGAGTCTACACCTTATCAGCATGACCGTCGCCTAATGGCATATCTATTCTGTCGGTCATTGGATGGGCCTGCACTAGACTGGTTCTACTCATTGCTACCCAAGGATGCAGAAGACTTCACCATAGTGAAAGGGAAGTTCCTTCAACAATTCCAAGATAGGGTCGGGCGAGAATACTCTCTTACGGATCTCATGGAAGAAAGAATGAACAGACGAAGAGTTCGTGTCACGTCCCGAGAATTACGCAGTGGATATTATTAATTCAGAATAATTCGAGTTGATATCCTGAGATGTGGACAGTCGACAAATAAGCCTCTAGCTAGCACGCACTAATGTGTATCAACACAACATCATAATATTGCCCAAATGTTGAACTCAATATAAATTGTATTCAAATCTCAACTTATTATATTCAAAATGGAAACTAATATAGGACTAAGACTCAATAAAAGGAAATTACACTGATTCCTCACTTCCTACTACAAAGTTCTACACTCAAAGCAACTTCTATAACTAGAATCATAGTTGGGATGCTCAACACTCGAACGCATTCCCATCTCGACTTGCTCCTCTTATTGAATTTCATAGTCATCTAGAATGGTTAAAAGTAGGGAATGAGCAAACTAGCTCAGTAGGATTTATATTTCAATGTGCGGGTAACGATATAAGTGATTAACAATTTAAAACTAGGTAAGCACGATGAATGTCATGATATGCATGTACGAATAAAACTCATTAAACATGAGACAAGCTAGATAGAGTGATCATGATAGAACAAGAGATATAACAATATAACAAGATAGAACTAGCATAGATTGCTTTGTACCAGCACGCAAGATTTCACTTGATGTCAATAGGTTTCAAGAACGCAAGATATCACTAATTGCAATAAATGTAGGATGGCCATATCACGCAAGCAAGCAAGCAAGAACGCACGAGCACGATCATGTAACACTAATCAGGCACGTAGACACTAATGTACGCCAAGGAAAGATCCACCAAGAATGTACACCAGGACACGTGAATGTGGTTATTGTATCTTTCTTCAACACAACATGCACGACTCCCAGCGCAGATGCAATGCCAGTAATCATTATACCCCATTGTTAACAGTATATTTATGACTCTCCGTCATTGGGGCTAGACTGGAGCCCTTGGACACTCGCCGTGCCCGATCAGCATCTCACTTAAAATTTTAAATGTAGATACCCACAGTCATTAATGGCCAATAACAAGAGTTTCAATATGTAAGCATGTGTAATGTCATGTTCATGTTGATGATGAGAATAAGTAACTAGTAAGGTGAACATGATGGTAAGAGAACATTAGTCAAGAGATAAATTGGG
Source organism: Colocasia esculenta (assembly GCA_014218235.1). Taxonomy (NCBI): domain Eukaryota; kingdom Viridiplantae; phylum Streptophyta; class Magnoliopsida; order Alismatales; family Araceae; genus Colocasia; species Colocasia esculenta. The sequence goes on from JACBKR010005055.1 coordinate 15,841, forward strand.
CAGCATAACAGCGCAAGTTATACTTTAGTTCAATCTTTACATTAATGGGTTAAGTCTAGATTGTAATTCACACTCACGAGAATAAGATAAGAAAGAAAGCACACACTATCTCCAGGGACTTCAATGGTACAACCAACTTGGTCTCCATGTGGGAATCCACGGAGAACAGAGATTTACGGAGGTCTTAGAGAAAAGGTTGCTAGTCTACCGATTCGGAATGACCGATAGAGAGCTTCCAAATCCCCAAGAAAGGGCTGTCTAGATGTGCAAGTGTGTAGTGATGTACGCGTCTCAATACACAATCCACCGGTCTCAAACTTACGGAAAGCACTTAACAAGATGACATGTCATGAAACTATGCACTTAACTAAATCATGGATTGCAGATTTTAAGATAGCCACTTATCATTTTAATCACAGCTAGAATAGTAACAAGAGTGAATCATAAGTTTACATGGATGATCACGTCATTAAGAAAGCAATTAGAATAATATTTGTATAATTAAAGCTTTTCGAATGGGTTAAACACTTTTAAGCCATTAAACAGATACCATGTAATGATCAGACCCAAGATATACAAATTACACAGTGGATACCATGTTAAACACACCTCGGGTAAGCCTGGAATATGCGTCCCACACAGTGGACGCACTTCAAAACACAGTGCACAACGAAACCAGTGAAGATTCAGAATCGCGTCCACTTGGTGGCTGCCTTCATGCATAAATCGCGTCGGGGGAAAGCGACATGTTCACAAAAATTCATTTAATAAACCTTGGGCAGGAAAACCGCCTGAAACGCGTCGGGATATCCCGCTACGACTCAGACCGGCGCTGAGTCCCAGGCAGCGCGCAGACCCACGCGGGCCGTTGACTGGTCCATGCGTGAATCGCGTCGTACCAGACGGCCGCGATTCATTGAATCTCACCGGCCACGAGCGATGCGATACCAGGCGCCTTAAACGCGGCGTCTGAACCGGACGCGGTTCAGACATCAGACCGAAAACGCCGAAACATGTAGGAAACTAGGGTGCGATTCATGCAACGCTTATATCTTCTAAACTAGGGCTTTTCGAACAAAAGTCTCAACATGGAAATTGTATGGAACATGGAATAGATGCAAACTACGATTTTAAATATTTTTAAATGACCTCGAGATGCGCGATAAATCAACACGAACATAAAAAGTCTCAGACATGTGCGACTTTGACAAAATGCCTATCACTCAACATGTACTCATTGGAATTCAATGAAATTGGTGGGAAACGAAAGTTAATTTGATGCTCCATACATTGGTATAAGATTTGTTAACATTTGGCCCAAGAAAAACTACCTTTTGGGTTGATGAAGTTTCATTCTTCCAAGATCCCTTGTTCAGACCACTGGTCGAAGAATGCCTAGTACTCCCCGAATACTGCATGAAATTTGTGCATTCTAGTTGGTTAGGAAGTAGACATGACCCTCTTTCCAGGGGTACTATCCTATGATGGGATTTAGGTTTACCCTACCTTTGGTCGATTCCAAATGATCAGGTTGCACAGGTGTAGTAGACGAACATGGGAAGAAGATGACCTTCTTGTGGTCGTTCCACAGCTCCTTAGCCGCCTAGAACTCCACCACACAACTCCAGCAAGTTGTAAAACTCGACCCTAGGATTGGTGGAGAGTATTTAAGCATCCATGATGTTTAGGAGTCCTATTACAACAAGGAAAGCCAAGTTGCGGTTTTAGCTTGTGTCTTTCCATATTTTGAAGATCTCTCCCTCTAATGGTGTGCCTTGGCCATCAAGCAATCCCCAAGGATGGCTAGGCACGAATTTAGGTTAAGGAAGACCTGGTGGGGCATCCAGAGTGTTTATATTTCCCTTCGTGTGAAGGAAGACCAGCTGCGGATGGGTGTAAGGATCCTTAAGGGGGACAGTACCCTTGGTAGTGAAATCCTGAGATATTGTTCAGGGACTAGACGTAGGACTCCTAAGAAGAGGAGATCTGAACCAGGATAATTCTTGTGTTACGTGATTGCTCTCTGTGTGATTGTTGATTATTCTAACTATAACTAACATCCATCAAAGTGTATTTCTCTATGAACATTTTTAGTGAACATGTATTAGATGATAAGTTTTTAAAGACCCATTCACCCCCCCTATGGGCTACCTAACTGGGTAACATGATGTGTTTCAATTGCCTCCATAGACACGTCCGCCAGACCCGACGCGACTTGAAAATGATGGCCACGACCTCCGAAGAGCTTTGGAAATGAAGGGGAAGCACCGGGGAAGAATTGGGTGATCCAAAATGATGGAAAAAACTACTATTGCAAGACAAAAAGATGGTCATTTGTGGCATTATGGTGGAATATGAAATTTGTCCGCAGTGGAGTCAAAATTGCATGTCTACATCTCACAATTTTCTATTATGAAATCTCCTCCATGATCTAACCTTAATCCAATTATACTGTACTTCTGATCTTTCTGGACAAACTTGTTGAATTTTACAAAGTCTCAAATGTGTCATCTTTAGTGCTAAGAATGACACCCATGTGAACCTTAAGAAATCATCAATAATTACAAACCTATACTTCTTTCCTCCCAAGCTTGTTGTAGACATTGGTCTAAATAGATTCATATGAATTAGCTCCAAAGGCTTGGTGGTGGTGACAATAATTTTTTATTTGAAAGAACTCTTTGTATGTTTTTCTGTAGCACATGGTTCACAAACTTTATCACTGTGTATGTTGATTCTTGACAATCTTTCCACTAGCTCATACTTAATTAATTTTCTGATCACATCCAAACTAGCATGACCCAACCTTCTATGCCATAATTCTACATTTGTGCTTTTGGTTGCTACTAGACATACATCTTGATTCCTCAGATCTTCGAGATGTAGAACATATAGACTCTTCTCCCTATGCCTTTCAAAAATTACTTCTTCATTCTTGATTATTTGGCATTTTGATTCTATGAATTTCACTTGATGTCCTTTGTCACAGAGCTAGTTGATACTTATCAAGTTGTGCTTCAGTTCTTTGACACAGAGCACTTCTTCTATTAAATCCTTATTCTTTTCGCCTACTGTTCCACATCCGATAATAGTCCATTTGCCATTGTCTCCATAGGTGACTGATCCATCTTTAGACTTGATTGACTTGAATAAACTTTTATCACCTGTCATGTGCTTAAACAATGAAGCCATTGAATTGGAACATCAATACAAAATTCATGGACTAAAACACAACTCGACACATAATCAAGAAGCAGTGAGAAGACTGCTGATGCAGTAGCCAAATTTGTTCCCTCCTAAATGAGATTTGAGTTGAAAACTGAGTTACACCGGTGTCTTCACATGGATAGGTGACTAAGAACATCTCATTGGGTTAAAAGCAATTGTGATATCAGTATGACTATATGACTACACAATTCAATTACAACTTATCTAGATATCATCAATGTGATATCAGTGCCACCACATGACTGCACAGTTGCAATCACAACTTACATTTCCAGGAAGACTAGTCCTCTAACCAAAAAAAAAATATCTGCTATCCACAAACCAATTTCGTTCCACTCTTACTGTTAGCCCATTTCATAGTAGGCAAAATCCTTAATAGCTTGTCCCTAAAATAGTTTTGAATGGCGTTGGTATGCAAGACTCCTCTTGGGACTCCCATATCCCTTGCAAAAATGTCTGAATACTATGTTCGGTATTTTGATAGACTGGGGATAAAGTAAAGATATCTCCAAAATTTTGGGGATAATAAAGCTCTATTTACTTGCCGCATCAACTTTGTCATGGCATGGTTTGGCACCAATTTTTTTTAAATTTTACAGCATCGATGTCATCAGGAAAACATCAAGTATGGCACCCAAAGAGCAAAGGGCGGGGAAGGAGAAGAGAAGGATCTGCAGGAATGTCCTGGTTGTAACATTTATAAAGGTTCAGGCCTATTAAAATATGATAAAAAAACATATAACTCTTTCAATGCATAATCATGAAAACTCCTGAAACAATAAAACACCTACTATTCATATCGATTCCAAATGCTACAGACGCAAGCATTTAACAGTATCAATTTGGCTGGTGCGGCCAATCAAGATAATTAAAATTCTATTACATTATTAATTTAGAATTGGATGCAGGAAGCCAACAGGCCCAGAACAACGAACATTTACAATGTCGATGGTCAAATATAAATTCAATAAACCAGGAAGAACTACAACTCTTGCCAGAAAGGAGGAGAAAAAAAACATCATAAAGGGAAAATCTACACCAGAGCACAGAATGAAGGTGATAACTCCTCAAAACCAAAAAATGGGAAACCAAAAGAAGACGTCGTGCGAATAAGGTATCACTCAAAACTTTCACTAGCCTAACTCAGATCAGACTGAACTCGCTCCTGAAATTAGCGTGTATGAAATCGTCCTGCCGGCTTCTTTGGCTTATTTACGAAAGAAAAGAACTAGATGTTTGCCCCCCAGGCAGTCCTCATGCTGGAATCTACTACAATGGAACAAATAATAACATGCATCCACCGTTGGATCCCTGTAAAGACAAACTCAACTAGAAGAAGCAAATTTAGTGTTTTTGACAGACCAAGCAATTATGAACTCCTTATAATTAACATGAATGGAAGCTCTGCTCTACTTCCAGTGAGCACAAAGAACACCAAAGTATCATGCTCAAGGAATAACTGACC
>JACBKR010005056.1:0-20358 GCA_014218235.1 Colocasia esculenta
AAATCCTTTCTATCATATGCTGGGTGCTTTCCTCCGGATCATCTCCCCACCACCCCAATCTCTCCTATCAGCCATTCAGAAATTTTCTACATACCAAAACACCAGACAAAAATCAAAACCATGAATGATCAAAAAACCAGGGTCCCTACCAGTAGTGTAAAAATGACCGAAATAAGGCTAGTATCCTCTTAATTCCCTTATATTAACACGGACCTTGCTCTGATACCAACTGTGACGGATCGCCTCGGTCACGCCCGTTAAAACCGATAACGTACTTGATCCGAGTCCGCCTCCCGCGAAGGGCCGAAGCCTCGCAAGGGATACCAAACCACAGTCCGTGTAAACATAAAGGAACACACCACATTTCATAATATAATCACAAGTTTACATAGCCAAATTTCACAAAAAACTAAAAAGAAGTACAAGAGTCTGGGGCATACCCCGAGGTACAATTGAAGAAAGTAAACAACTACAAAACTACACCGCTGAAGCTACACTACTGGAGGTGGGACCCTGCACCGCTACGGCGCGGTCCGGAATTGGACGTCGGGACGAGAGACGTCCTCCTCGCTCTCAACCTGTGGGGGTAGGGGTGAGCCTCTCTAGTCACTGGCTCAGTAGGGGAACTCCCCAAAACCGAGCGAACAAACACCACGAGTACGAATAGTAAACAGCACCAACAATTATAATAACAGCTAAGCAGGTAAGTAAAGCTGTAAAAGTCCACCGTCTTGCCGACTACGAGAAAAACAGTAATAATTAAACGGCAAACCAGTACAGGTGTACACAAACTAAAGTAGAGACAGCCAACACGAGCCACTGTGAACTGGTTCGCGACACCAGAAACTGACTCGGACAACAACACGGTCAGTCTACCTCTCAGTCTCGCAGCCACGGACGAAAGGTCCAGCTGCCGCCTCCACGTAAAAATGTCAAGCAACTGTGGAGACCAACTAAACACCACCACTTGCAGACCACACGGTCACAGGCCCATGCCTGACACCTCCAGAGACCTGGCCTGGGCTCGCTAGAGTGAGGCACTGAAACGGACTAGTTGGGGTCCAGTACGTCTACTGGTGTCCGTACCCCCAACTACGAGCGCGCTACAAGTGACTAAAAACAAACTCAAGTGTCACTGTCCCACTGCGTCTTTCCCTCAGTCGGACGTACAACTCTAAACAAGAGTGAGGGTGTCCAGATCAGACGACACAGACCTCGACGGTACAGCACAAGTACCGGGGACAACGCCCCGAGCTAACAGTCTGGCTCACAAAGAACCTGGGCACCAACTGAGAGGTAACCACAGTAGGCGTCGTACTACTCGCACGTACACAGAACACGTGCACGTCACACACAAACCATGTGAAACCTCACGTAACCACAAGTAACCACTGGTCCACTACACGTGAACCTAACTGCCTCGCGTACACAACGCGCAGTCACCGAAGTAAAACAACTATCAGCATACTGTATGCTAAACACGAACCAAGTGCACTCAGTGCACCTCATGCGTCAACACACATGCATTATCGATAATTATTGTACTTAGTCATTTCTGCTCAAATAGAAGTAGGCGGCCACATCGATTGCCGCTTACAGGGAGTCAACGGCAAGGGTCCTGGCCGTTAACCTCCTGGCTGAGGATCTTGGCGGCAAACGAGTTGACGCCAAGTTCTCGGCCATAAACCCTGCAGAAAACCCTAATCCGGCTCTGCGGGTTTTCTAACTGTTCTAACTACTGAAAAACATGCAAATACAATTCCTTTAGCATGCTAGAACCAATACAACCGTATAAACATGATTCGAACAGTAAAACTACTCAACACACCTATCCCGCTTGGTGCAACTTATCAAACATGGATTAACATGCTGGTTCAAGTGATTATAATGTGTTTTAATGTTTCTACGGAGCTAAACGGGTTCGTCCCCTACCTCAGAACGTGTTAGAATCTCTGCAATCCCCCGGTTCACGCCGAGCCCTCCGCGAGCTCCACGCGAATGCACCACGCCGCGACGTTTCCTCGCGTAATTAAGCGATGCCGCGCGTTCTTTCTTCGGATCGTCCAACTACTCCTCGGTACCTGTTGGAAGCTTCAAAAACTCTGGAGCGTGAAGCTAGGCAAGAGGGGAAGAGAGGTGAGCTGAGAAAACAGCCCTCGGGTGAGCCTATAACTGTTGAACTGGCAGGTTGGCGTCAACCCCCTGTCGCCAACATCAAACGCCACCCTAAACGTCCACATCTACTGCCGCTATGCTGATATGTAAACGTCCACCATCTGGACGCCTACTAGTAAACGGCCACCCATGGCCGCCAACTCAGACAGAACAGCAGCAGGTCCTATTCTATTTCGGACCAACCCTGCGCTGCACCTGCTCAAGCCACGCATGCACATTACACATACCACACAATGACTCACATTGGCCTTACAATGGCCGCCACGACCACAACACACACGATCCGCATGGATCCGAAAAACACGCGATGTTACACTAACCCCACTGGTAAAGTTGGTACTCTACTAAGTGCAGGAAAAGTAAACACAACAAGTAAGTACATACTGCAAAGGTACCAAGAAGCACAGCAAACAACATGCTGGTACAAAAACTACGACGGCTACTCCAACGCTGGAGGCATCAGTCATACTAATACCTCTTAGGCACAGGCATACAAGCACAACTCACCACAACCACACTCACAAGGTAGGCCGATGGGTTGGCATCTCGACACCACGGAGTCCTCAAACCCTAGCCACATGTGCACACTCAGACGCTCTCCCTCACATCTGGCTCTCGGTCGATTTTCCCCTATGCCAGACTCTAACTAAGAGAAGGGGCCCCACGACAATCGCACTCGAAACCAACACAAGGGGAATGCACTGAGCGGACACTCTCGATGCCCAAGCTCACGACCGACTAACTTAACGCAAGTCTTTCAGGCAGAGCCCAGATCAACACCTGGGAACACAACAACAAACCACAAGCACAGCGCCGAGTGAAAACCACACGGACAAAGACACTTCCTGTAACGCCCCGATGCGGAATATTTGAGCGATAAATAGTTAAATAAATAGTATAGAGCGAGAAATAGACATCAAACTATTTCAAAAATTGGAATAATGTCAAATGAACCATCTTTATTGATAATTCCACTATCACTATTACATTCACTACTTCAGAGCCAAAAACTTTGGGCCCAGAGTACTTTATTCAAATAAAAAATTGCTACTAACTATCTAGCTATCTACTAAATGATTAGTTGTCGAAATGTGAGGTCACTACTGCACTTGCTCATCCCCTTCCTCATGCGTGTGGTATTCTCCATCAGACTCACCTGAAACACATGAAATAAATAGCGCAGGAGTGAGCGATAACGCTCAGTAGGACTAATATCTGGTATAAACAGACCTGATTTAAGTGATTAATGTCTTGTAAAATAAGATAACTAGAGAGAATGATCAAGTATAGTCACGAGAGTAATATCACATGATAGCAAGAGAATAGTAGTAATTTTCACAAGAAAATAGCACAAGTAGCACGATAAAGAATGGCCATATAACGAGATAGCATGTAAATTACACGATAGTGCACTAGTCACGATAGCACGGAAGTCATGATAGCACGTTGGTTGATCTTCTTTTCAACCAAGAGAACATAGTACTTTAATTGTCATAGATTAATCTTGATAGTAAAATTTTGGATGTTATGCCACACATCCTGATCATTGAACTCCCATGGGTACTAGCAATTTTTAGGCGCACCTCCCAGGACCAGATCGGGCCTTTATAATGTTGTCTGACATTGATCATGTTTTTATCTTAGACAATCAATAGATGGTCAAATAGAGTACCAAGAATAGTTGAGAGTAATTGAAGAATAGATGAGAGTATAGAGAGAACGTGAATAGATGAGAGGATAAGAAATAGATGAGAACTATAAGTCAATTCATGTAAAATAACGATAAACAGACGATAGTAGCAGTTGCACAGCACGCAAGATCATGTGCTGGAAGTCTGGTGGAAGTCACTAACCTCCCAATGACCATGCTAGGAACACAGGCCATAGGTTCAACGTGATCTTAAGGTTACAGACAACAATCTAAGGTCGTTGGATCATACTGATCCCTAAGGTTAAAATGGGTATTGATGGTACAACCTGCTGTCGGCAATAGATGTCCGCCAAAGCCAAGGAGTCTTATGGAGGCTTCAACAAGGAATTCCTGGTCCAGTTAGGAGTATTCTCAACAGAGAGGTCATCCAAATCAAGATAAAGTGTGTATAGAAACGTTTCTATCTTGCCTTGAGTGCTCGAGGCAGAGGACGCAATGACGGTATTAAATCGAACGAATAAAATGAAGACAAGTCCATTAAAATAATAGGGAATTTTACATGAATAATTGCATTTAATACCAGATATATTATTGAGTAATTTATGTAAGGTCTCGTGGCAAAATTCATGTTGGTGTGTGCATGTGAGAGAGAATCAATGATAGTGTATGAGAGTTGTGCACAATCTTTTAATTAATAAATCATGTGAATATCATCAGAATACATTAACATGTTGTTATTGTTCATGATAACAATGTAATTACAGCGGTTAAACCATGATTATAAGGCATGATTATCATGGTTTACATTCTGAAATTCACAGTCAAATCGCGACGGGGGTCCTTGTTACGTTCAAATCGCGAAGGTTAGGCCTGTCACGTTCATAGGAACTGGGTCATGCCAAATAGTTGATGCACTAAATCGCAACGGGGTGACCTGTCGTGACCAGGCAATCGAGCCATGAACGTAACGTCGGGATCTATCACGTTAAGGCCAATCAGAACAAGATGGGGGGAAACGTGATGCAATGGGCCGTCACGTTCACATCACGACACACACTTGTGTCACGATGAGGCTGAGAATGCGACCTATCAGGGCGTCATGTTCTCAGAGGTCCTAGCCGAGCCCAAAAGATGAATTGCGTCACCTTGGGTTACGGTCCAGTCCTCAAGGGCTTGACACATAGCTCTTTAAAAATTCATATAAATTCGTATACATGATGAAAAATCATGAAATCAACTTTAAACAAAACTAGATTTGCAGGGTATCCACAGTAAGAAGTAATTAAACTTCTGACATGGTATGATAAAGCTATGAATAAGGTACTTCGCAATGAACCAAAAATCAGACACAGTGATGGAAAACGATTTAATTTGAAAAGAGTACTTAAAATAAATTAAGGAAAATGGTATCATTAGATCCCTGACAACATGTAGCATGTATGATAAAAGTTTCAGAGCACGAAATCAAGTATAGACAGGGATTTAGGGTAAACAAGTTGGGTGGGTACATGTTCTTAACAGAACTTTGAGCACGTAATACTCAAACGTCATGATAAAATTGGGGGAAACATGAGGCTTTTGAAGATGGGATCATGATCTATTTATGGACATAATTAATTTAGTTTTGCTTGAGAGATTGACTACCTTTGAGCACTTTGATTCCTAGGGTTTCAATGTGAAGAACGTGAAGAAGCTTCTCCTTTCCAAGCCTCCTCCTCCTTGATCTCCTCGTCCAAAGCCTTCCTTCCTCGTCCTCCAAGCTCTAGTAGGTCAATAGGGTCGGCTAGGGACGAAATAGATGTATATTTGTATGTTTTAAGTTACCAAATCCCCTAAAACTCTTTCCCTTCCTCCAACTCTAAATTTCCCATAATTATCTCACAATTTCTTGCATTTATCCTTCCATTTGGCATGGGGGTGGGCTCTAGATCGGGGCCAAGAGCTTAGGATAGAATTAAGACTCTCTTTATGATATTTTATGAGCTAAATAGTGATTATTTTTACCCTTTTAATTTATTAATAATTTAGTCACGAATTTAGACTTAATTATCTCTCATCCAACATTAGGCTTCAGCGTTGTGGCCCATTAATTAATGTGTGAACCTTAATTAGCCCATCACTTATTTTTACTTAATGAGTTTTAATTTATACATATTTTTTTAATTTAAATTTATTTTTCTCAATTTAAAATTGAGAGTTGCTACATCCTCCCCCTCTTAAAAAGAATTTGGTCCCTAAATTCATATGATCATAAGAAGAAGAATGAACTACTGAATAGATCCTAATAGTTCTGTCTCATTGTTGCTTCGGGTTCCCACGTGACTTCTTCTATGCATGGTGTTCTAGAGTATCTTCACCATGGGTTATAGATCGATTCCAGAGTTATTATATCTTCTTGTCCATAGATTCTAATAGGCTTCTCTCATAGGTATATCTTGTGTAGAACTATATCGTCGTAGCGTATCATATAAGATGGGTCGTATACATACTTCTCAATATAGACACATTGAAGACATTGTGTACGGTGGAGTATGTGGAGGTATGCTAGACGATAACCCATCACTAACCTCTCGAGTACTTCAAAGGTCCAATGAACCTTGGCCTTAACTTGCCTTTATCCCAAATCTTGGGAATCCTCCGGTTGGGGATACCTTGAGTAATACATGATCTCTTATTTGAAATTCTGAGTCTCTTCTTCTTTTGTCTGCATAACTCTTTTGCCTGGATTGTGTTATTTTGATTCTGTCTCTGATAAGTTGTATATTTGCTAGTACTTTGCACTAAGTCAGGTCCCAACCATTGTTTTTCACCAACTTCATTCCAGCTTACAGGTGATCTACAACTTCTACCATACAGTGCTTCGAATGGTGTCATATTGATACTTGTTTGGTAGCTATTGTTGTATACAAACTCCATAAAGGACAGTTTCTCATTCCAGTATCCTTCGAAGTCTATAGTACAAGCTCGTAACATGTCTTCTACGATCTGGTTCATCCTCTCGGTCTGCCCATCAATCTGTGGGTGGAAAACAGTACTAAAGTTAAGTTTATTACCGAGTGCAGCTTGAAGTCCTTTCCAAAAGTGAGAGGTAAACCTTAGGTCACGATCGGAGACAATGGACATAGGAACTCCATGTAATCTTACAATCTCCTTTACATATAATGCGGCTAACACGTCCACACTCCAAGTGCTCTTGATTGCTAGGAAGTGTGAGGACTTGGTTAGTCGGTCCACTATGACCTAAATAGCATCGAGTCCACCACGAGTTCGGGGTAAACCCATGATGAAGTCCATGCTAATACTCTCCCACGTCCATTCTGGTATGTCCAGAGGTCTAAGTACACCCATAGGACGTCGGTGCTCCGCTTTTACTTGCTGATAGGTGAGGCAGTGCGCGGCATGCTCAGCTACCTCACATTTCATGTTAGGCCACCAAAATGTCCTCTTCATGTCTTGGTATATCTTGGTTGCTCCGGGGTGGATAGTGCACTTAGTCTTGTGAGCTTCATCCATCAGCTTCCTCTTTAATTCTTCATTGTCAGGAACACAGGTTCTGCCATGAAATAACAATCTTCCATCCTTAGTGATGGAAAATTTTGGTCTCTCTGCTATGGTCTCCCTGACACATATTAGAAATGGATCGTTTACTTGTTGATCCATGATCTCGACAAATATGTCAGGTTGTACCCTGAGGTTAGCAACCAATACTTGATCGGTCCTTTGCTCAATATTTATGTCTAGTCTGACAAATTGTTCTGACAATTGCATCTCGCCTATGACGAAACAAGATAAGGATGCCACAGGCTTCCTATTAAGTGCATCAGCTACAGCAGTACCCTTTCCAAGGTGATATTGAATATTGAAATCGAAGTCCTTAAGGTACTTCAACCATCTCCTCTGTCTCATGTTGAGCTCCTGCTGAGAGAATAATATTCAAGCTTTTGTGATCTGAGTAGATAATGAATATTCCCCATAGGGATAATGCCTCTAGATTTTGAGTGTGAAGACAACTGTCGCCAATTCTAGGTAATGGACAGGGTAGTTGACCTCATGAGACTTCAATTGTCTTGATGAATAAGCTATCACATTCTCATTCTGCAACAATACACAGCTAGACCGATTCCAGATGCATCAGTATAGACTAAGAATCCTTCACCGTCAACTGGTAATGCGAGGACAAGTGCAGATGTCAAGCATTTCTTCAATGTCTGAAAGCTCTTCTCACATTCCTTGCTCGAGACATATGGGTTCTTCTTTCGCGTAAGGCGAGTAAGAGGTATAACAATCTTCGAGAAGTCTTTAATGAACCGCCTGTAATAGCCAGCCAGTCCCAAAAAGCTCCTAATCTCCGTAAAATTGGTTGGTCTCTCCCAGTTAAGTACACCTTCAACCTTTGAAGGATCAACAACTATATCATCTTTGGATATGACATGCCTAAAAATGAAACTTCTTCGAGCCAGAACTCACATTTGCTCAATTTTGCATAGAGCTTGTTATCGTGCAAGATCTGCAGAGCAATCCTCAGATGCTCCTCATGCTCTTCCTTAGTCTTGGAATAAGAATATTATCAATAAATACCATGACAAATTGTTGAGGTATGGTCGATAGATGTTGTTCATGAGTTGCATGAAAGCTGCAGGAGCATTTGTTAGACCAAAAGTCATAACTATAAATTCATAATGTCCATACATGCTTCTAAAAGTTGTCTTATAAATATCTGCATCCTTGATTCTCATCTGATGATATCCAGACCTAAGGTCAATCTTAGAAAAATATTTAGCTTCAGATATTTGATCAAATAATTCATCGACGCGAGGCAGAGGTATTTATTTTTTATCGTTAATTGGTTCAACTGCCTGTAGTCAATGCATAGTCTCATGGATCTGTCCTTCTTCTTGATAAATACACGAGTGCTCCCCAAGAGGAAATACTTGATCTGATAAAGGCCTTCTCTAGCAAACTCCATCAATTGCTCTTTCAATTCCTTCAACTCGGCAGGAGACATTCTATAAGGTTGACGTGACACCGGTGCAGCTCCAAGGATTAGATCGATAAAGAAATTTACATCTCGTTCAGGTGGAATGCCTGGCAGCTCCTCGGGAAGACGTCATAGTAATCCAGCACTATGTGTATGTCTGCTATCTTGGGTACTTTCTTCTCAACAACTATAGCGGCAAGGAATGCCACACATCATTTTCTAATCATGCCTTGTGCACGAATGGCAGAGACTAGAGACAAGTGTCTCTTGTGTCTTTGTCCAGTGAAGGATAGCTTCGGAAATTCACTAAATGTAATCTTTCATCTTCTACAATCAACACTAGCCCCATACGTAGATAGCCAATTGGCTCCTAATATGACATCATAGCCTTCCATGAGCATACACACCAGGTCGGCTCTTAGGTTGAGTTCTCTAATCATTACATCAATAATGGGAAAATATTATTCAATTTAGATTTTTCCCTATGGTGTGTAACAGGAAATTAAAAACCCATAGGTGTAGTTGTGATTTTAAGGTATCAGCAAATGCTTGTGATATGAACGAATGTGTAGTACCAGAATCAAACAAAACAAATGCTGATTGAGAAAAGACTTGTAGTGTACCTTCAATCACTCCACCTTCTTCAGTGGTTTCCATTTCTTGCACAGCTTGGAGTCTGTCGTGTCTCTTCTGTCCTCCTGGACGTTTGTCATTTTCTTTCAACATGGGGCAATCGGGAATGCGATGCTCGTGACTCCCGCAATGCAGGCATGCACCTGCCTTCCTCCAGCATTCTTCGGCAGTGTGACCAAGCTTGTCACAATGCTTACACTTGGGCTTGTTGGGAGCAAAGGGGGTGAAGATCTTGGGCTTCCTCTCTTGGCTTGGGCCGTCGGTGATGCTCAACGGCCATTTCTTGCCATTGGTTGGTCTACTTGCAGAACTAGACGCCTACTCCTTCTTGACTATTCTACCCTTGATGCGATCTGTGAGATCGGTCGCATCCTCGAACAGCTAGGCCTTCTTGACCATCTCGGCATAGGTCTGAATGTCGAGTGGTGCTAGTTGGGTAATGTATGAGGGTTTGAGTCCATTAAGGAACCGCTTCGCCTTCATCCTCTAAGTACTGACAAGATGATTGGAGTATTGTGCCAACCGAGAAATTGAGCTTCATATTCTGCCACCGTGAAGATCCTCTATTTCAGTGCAGCGAACTCAGAGGCTTTCCTCTCCTGAACTCGTTCAAAGAAATATTTGGAGTTGAACTGCTCCTTAAACTCGTCTCAGCTAAATTGTCCGTCAGTCCAGGTGGCTTCCACCGGTTCCCACCACGCACGGGCGTCTCTTTCTAACTGGAAAGTAGCCAATAATAATTTGTCACCATTTGTGCATTGCATGACGCGGAAGATGCGCTCTGTCTCCTTTAGCCAGTGTTTTGCCTCGTTGGGATCAGTTATTCTGCTGAACCGAGGTGGGTTCATACTACGGAAATTTCGGTGTAAGTCCCTAGCTCCATGATTTCCACCGCCTCTAGCAGCATGCAACAGAGCTCAAGTCAGATCTTGTAGGGTTTGTTGCATGTCACGGAGTTGTGCACGCTCCGCTGCCATTGCTATTTGTTCAAGTTCCTTCAAAAAGAAAGAATAGTAATAGGTTATAATATCCTTGGTGTGCATTTGTGATCTTATTTAAACTAATACCCATGGTTCACCATCTCACATAGGTATGGTAATTGACTCTAGCCGAGACAAGTCATCCTATACTTAAGAACAACCTAGGCTCTAATACCACAAAACTGTAACGCCCTGACGCGGAATATCAAAGCGATAAATAGTTAATAAATAGTATTTTAGAGCGAGAAATAGACATCAAACCATTCACAAATTAGAATAATGCCAAATTAAATGAACCACTTTAATGATAATTCCACTATCACTATTACATTCACTACTTCATAGCTAAACTATGGGCCCCAGAGTACTTTATTCAAATAAAACAGCTACTAACTATCTAGCTATCTACTAAATGAATTGGTGTGAAATGTGAGGTCACTCCACTTGCTATCCCCTTCCTCATGCGTGTGGATGCCCCATCAAACTCACCTGAAACACATGAAATAAATAGCGCAAGGTGAGCGATAACGCTCAGTAGGACTTAATATCTAGTGTAAACAGACATACTTTAAATGATTAATGTCTTGTAAAATACGATAACTAGAGAGAACGATCAAGCATAATCACGAGAGTAATATCACATGATAGCAAGAGAATAGTAGTACTTTTCACAAGAAAATAGCACAACTAGCACGATAAAGATTGGTCATATAACAAGATACACTAGTCGAAAAATAAAAATATAAGCCAGAATTTTTCTGCCTTTTATAGTGTAAAAATATGCCTTATACTTTATTAGAAGGCAGAAAGAGGGCGGATTATGTTCTGCCTTCTTTTGAACCGTCTTCTATTCTAATAGAAGGAGGAAAAAATATTTTAGAATGCGAATCTCTTAAAAGGCATAAATGATAAGTGTAGAAGGTGATTTATTTTTGCCATATAAACTCGTGATATATAGAGGCACTTATAACACTTATAGACGACGAAAGTTTGCGCCCTCTATTTTTTTAGAAGGCTACTATTTATGCTTTTAAGATTAATAGAGAAGGCAAATAGTTTTGTCTTCTATTCCTTTGGCAGATGTTTTGCCTTCTAAGTTGTCAAAATAGATTACTAGAAGATAGAAACTTCTGTCTTCTATACTAACCATATACAAATTGTTATCTTTTAAAAGGATTATTGTTCATATATAACATGTAAAAATTTTAATGGCAAGCCTCTTAAAGGCTTTTCTCAAGAATAAAACTTAATGACAAACACAAATTTAGTTAAATATAGAATGAAAATATTTTCTGACAATAGAAGATTACAAAAATTAAAATATGATGTCAAATGACAAAAAGATACAATATCATAAGTCAAAGTAAACATCCATATTTTATGACATATGCACTCAAAGTGCACTTGAGATATACAACTCTATTAGAAATATAGAAAGAAAAAATTATCACAACTGTCCAAATGTGAAAACCACGTGATCTTCATAACTTTATAAGCATTCATCATCTTCTCTTGAAACTATCTATAAAAGTCCGGGGGGGGCTTACCTGGTTTGCACTCAATCCTCGAGGGTTGTAGGCCCGGGGTTTTCCCGGTCAAGTGGGGTGAGGGCGATACGGGTACACGGAAATTAGGGGCTGCAGGTTCTGACCCTGGGCCCACGAACACCAATCCCTGAGCCCACTAAGCCACACGGGGCGGGGTTTCCTCGTTATCAAAAAAACTATCTATAAAAAGATTAACCAATTTTTTAAAAAAGAAATACAAAATTACTAAGAAATAGAAAATATTTCTAAAAATTATAAAATACTTACAATGGCATAAGAGATCATGTAATATACCAACACATCTATCTTTATTAGCATTCCCTTCTAATAGCTAAATAAAATATCATTATGACAATGATAAGAATAATATAGAAGATATAATAGGTTGTTTTGGAACAAAGATACGGACAATTACAAGATTTTTAATCCATGCATGGACTTTCTTTCACATTGTCTCAATATTTTTTGCAACTTTGTTGACACACCCATATTAGGATTTAAGACTTTAATCACATGAACTTCATAATATCATCACCCAAGGTTGTTCATCCACTTCTTTTTTTAGATCCTTACTATTACTTTCCCTTCCATCACACGATCATAAGTAAATCCAAATAGATAGCATGTGTCTTTTCCTAAAAGATATGAAGAATTAAGTAACCAAACACACATTTATTTGAGTATCGATTCTAAAAAGTATACAACACACTGATTCTTCTGTCCTACATTATTGATATCATTTGGTTGATTAACCTGCAAATAAAGACCCATTTGCATCAATGAATATATAGAATTGCAAAGTGTAACATGCATGAAATTCATTGGATCGTATACATCAAATAAAATAATGAAATGACCCATCACCCAGGTTCGTTGGATCTCATACATCAAGTTTAAAATAAAATGAGCCACCACCCAGGCTCGCTGGATCACATACATCAAGTTTAATAATGAAATGAGCCACCACCTAGGCTCGCTGGATAACATACATCAAGTTTAATAATGAAATGAGCCACCACCCAAGATCGCTGGATCACATACATCAAGTTTAATAATGAAATGAGCCTTCACTCAGGCTCTCTGGCGATTACATATATCAAATTTAATAATGAAGTGAGCCACTATCTAGGCTCGCTGGATCACATATATCAAATTTAATAATGAAGTTAGCCACCATCCATATTTGTTGGATCACATAAATCAAATTTAATTATGAAGTGAGCCACCACCTAGGTTCGCTATATCACATACATTTGCAAGATTGCAATAATCTCAACTTTGATCTTCAAGTAGAAGATAGTCATAATATTATAATATTTTTAATAACAAGAAAATAATGAATCATAGTTTTAACAGATATTAAAAAAGGTTTATGATCACATGTCTACATTTCACAGTCATCTACAAAGAACAAGCATATATCAAGATAAGAGAAATTCCTAAACCATGAACCTATCTATCATGTTATCAATAGACATGTAGATTGTTCACAAAAGTCGCACGATAGCACAAAGTCACGATAGCATGTTGGTTGATTTTCTTTTCAACTGAGAGAACATAGTACTTTGATTGTCATACATTATTCTTGATAGTATAGTACTTGGATGTTATGGCATACATCCTGATCATTGAACTCCCATGGGCACTAGCAATTTTCGGGCGCACCTCCCAGGACTAGATCGGGCCCTTTGTAATGTTGTCTGACATTGATTATATTTTTATCTTAGACAATCAATAGATGGCCAAATAGAGTACCAAAAATAGTTGAGAGTAATTGAAGAATATATGAGAGTATAGAGAGAATGTGAATAGATGAGAGGATAAGGAATAGATGAGAACTATATATCAATTCATGTAAAACAACAATAAACATGCGATAGTAGAAGTTGCACAGCACGCAGGATCGTGTGCTGGCAGTCTGGTGGAAGTCACTAACTGCCCAATGACCGTGCTACGAACACATGCCAGAGGTCCGACGTGATCTCAATGTAAGAGAGAGCAATCTAAGGCCATTGGATCATGCTGATCCCTAAGGGTAAAATGGGTATTGATGGTACAACCTGTTCGTCAGAAATGGACGTCCGTCAAAGCCAAGGAGTCTTACGGAGGCCTCAACAAGGAGTTCCTCGTTCAATCAGGAGTATTCCCAACAGAGAGGTCGTCCAAGCCAAGATAAAGTGTGTATAGAAACATTGTTTGTCTTGCCTTGAGTGCTCGAGGCAGAGGGAAGTGATTACGGTATTAAATCGAACGAATAAAATGAAGACAAGCCTATTTAAAATAATAAGAAATTACGTGAATAATTACACTTAATTACCAGATATATTATTGAGTAATTTCTGTAAGGTCTCATGGCAAAATTCATGTTTGGTGTGTACATGTAAGAGAGAATCAATGATAGTACATGAGAGTTGTGCACTCATCTTTTAATTAATAAATCATGTGAATATTATCAAGCAATTACAGGGGTTAAACCATGATTATAAGGCATGATATCATGGTTTACATGAAAATTAGGGTTTGAAATTCATAGTCAAATCGCGACGGGGGGCCTGTCGTGTTTAAATCGTGACGGTTAGGCCTATCGCGTTCATAGGAATCGGGTCAGGCCAATTAGTTGATGTATTGAATCGTGACGGGGTGACCTGTAACTACCAGGCAATCGGGTCTGTCGCGTTAAAGCCAATCAGAATATGACAGAGGAAAATGCTACGTAATGGACCGTCACGTTCATATCTCGATGCACACCTGTGTCACGACTAGGCTGAGAACGCGACCTATCGGGCCGTCACGTTAGAGGTCTTGATTGAGCCAAACAGGGTGAATGGGTCACCTTGGGTGCGTTAATGATGACCAAACTGTCCCCATAATAAATATTTCCATTTATTTATATATTAATTTTGATGATTAACAAAATAACACTAATGGATTTCTTGAGCCTTGAGAACAGGAAGCAAAAGAAAAATGAAAGATCAAGACAATCTGGTAAGTCCCATCATTCTATCAAGTCCCTGTAACGACTTCTTTGACCTCGTAACGATTTCTTTAGAACTCGCAACGACTCTCTAGCCGTAACGACTTCTTTAGACCTCGTAACGATTTCTTTAGAACTCGCAACGACTCTCTAGCCGTAACGACTTCTTTAGACCTCGTAACGATTCTTTAGAACTCGCAACGACTCTCTAGCCGTAACGACTTCTTTAGACCTCGTAACGATTTCTTTAGAACTCGCAACGACTCTCTAGCCGTAACGACTTCTTTAGACCTCGTAACGATTTCTTTAGAACTCGCAACGACTCTCTAGCCGTAACGACTTCTTTATTAGTCATAACGATTTCGCGTAACGACTTCTTTATTAGTCATAACGATTTCGCGTAACGACTTCTTTATTAGTCATAACGATTTCGCGTAACGACTTCTTTATTAGTCATAACGATTCGCGTAAAGACTTATTTATTAGTCATAACGATTTCGTGAACGACTTCTTTATTAGTCATAACGATTTCGCGTAACGACTTCTTTATTAGTCATAACGATTTCGCGTAACGACTTCTTTATTAGTCATAACGATTTCGCGTAACGACTTCTTATTAGTCATAACGATTCTTGCAACGATTCTTTAGAACTCGCAACGACTTGCCTGTTGTAACGGCTTCATAAGTTATCACAACGATTTCTTTACAGTCATAACGACTTGCTATAATCTTACGATTTCATAAGTTATGAAGTCAGCAAGATCTCTTTTATCGAATTTCTTGATACATCAGTATAATGCTTTTAATAAGCGTTGAAAAGTCAAAGTCATATCTTGTCCGTTGACTGCTATGCATTAATGCTTCCGATCGTATCTCCCATGCATGCAGACAATATCTTCCATTTCTATGCTACTCTGTCTACGTACTTTTCTTGGACAGAAAGGAGCTTTGCTATATACTGCAATATCTGTTCCATCTCAACTAACAATAGACAGCAGTCCTAGGTCTTCTATTTATTGATGTTATGCTTACAGATATCTGACAAGACTCTTCTGGACAACGTTGGACACAAGATACAAAGTTCTATGACATCTCTTTTGCGTGTACACCAGGAAAAGACTGACGATCAGAAGCTTCCTCTGTAACCAGTCTAACGTACTCAAGGATAAGAGACAACGGACACTTCAACGTTCGAATTTGAATCAGCAGTTTAAAAGAAGACTCAAGACGAAAAGAAATATGATAGAGGGTGTAACATCGCTTGATTTTAGAAGAAGAAGGAAATCCATCTCTCACAATCTTTAGAACTTTGAAGAAGAGCGAAGCCTCCACTCCAAACCTGGTTCTAAGCTCTTAGCTCTCTGTGCTCAAAAGGAATCCTCTCATTTGTAAGAGCCTGTGTGTCCTTGGAGAGAAAAACCTTGTTAAATCTCTTTCTCTCTCGGGGGCTTAGGAGCTTCAGGTTGTAGCTGGTCAAGCTAGAATCTGAAGCCTGTTTTCACAACCTTTTCTGATTAGTTTGTGTTCCCTTCTGGACGAAGGAAGACCTGGTGGTATCCAGGGTGGTTGTTGTTCCTTCTGGATGAAGGAAGACCTGGTGGTATCCAGGGTGGTTGTTGTACCCTTCAGGCTGAAGGAAGACCAGTTGAGGGGGTGTAAGGATCCTTAAGGGGGATTGTACCCTGGTAGTAAAATCCTGAGGTATTACTCAGGGACTGGACGTAGGTCTCCTGTGGAGAGGAGTTCCGAACCAGGATAAAAATCCTTGTGTCTTGTGGTTGTGTTTTGTGTGATTGTTGTCTTGTTTGCTCTAACTCTAACCTTGTTATTAAGTTGTGCAATCTTTTCAGTAAACAGGTTTTAATCAATCATCGAAGTTTTAATAACCCATTCACCCCCCCTCTGGGCTAGCTAGCTGGGCAACAAGTGGTATCAGAGCCCGTCTCTTCGACAAAGAAGAAGATCCAACGATCTGAAGAGCAAAGATCAATGGCAGCCCAAAGTCACTTCGAAGGTCAGTCTGTCAACAGACCTCCTTTGTTCGATGGTGAAGATTATGCGTATTGGAAGACCAGGATGGAATACTTTCTACAAGGCCACGATTATCAAATCTGGTCAATAGTGGAAGAAGGTGATCTGGTCGTCACAAATGAGAAAGCACAATGGACAGATGAAGATAGAAAGAAAATCTCTTTGAACTGTAAAGCTAAGAGCATTCTATGTTGTGCTCTAAGCAGAAAGAGTTCAACAGAGTTTCAGCATGCAAATCATCCATGGAAATGTGGGAAAAGTTAAAGATCACATATGAAGGTACAGACAAAGTAAAGGAGACAAGAATCGACATTCTTGTCACTCAGTATGAAAGATTTCAAATGCAAACAGGTGAGTCTATTACCCAAATGTTTAGTAGATTTACTGACATTACTAATGGCCTAGCAAGTCTAGGAAAGTCATATGAAAATGCAGATATGGTAAGGAAGATTCTCAGATCCCTGCCATCTTCATGGACGGCAAAAGTCACAGCTATCGAAGAAGCTAATGATCTTAAGAGAATGTCAGTAGAAAAACTCATTGGGTCTCTCATGGCCCATGAAATAAACATGGAAAGACTAGGAGAATCCTCCAGTAGAAAGAAGCAGCCAAATGCGCTAAAGCTAATGGGGACTCATCAGAAGAATCCTTAGATAACAGTGAAGATAGCAAAGATAGTGATGATGAAGAAGCCATGCTCTCAAGAAGATTGCAGAGAATCTTGGCAAAGAAGAAGAAGTTCCAGTCTGGTAGGAGGTACTTCAAGAAAAACAAAGATCTCAAGAGACCAGATGGAAAAGATCAGAAGAGGAATGAGCCACTGTGCTATGAATGCAAGAAACCTGGACATATCAAGGCAGACTGTCCAATGTTAAAGAAAAATGATCACAAGAAGAAGGACAGCTCCAAGAAGTTCAGAAGATTCAAAAAGAAAGCCATGGCAGCTGCATGGGACAACAGCAGCGACTCAGATAGTGAGTCAAGCTCGAGCAGTGAAGGTGAAGAAGCCAACTTGGCTCTCATGGCGAATACCGAGGATAAGGTAACATCTGATTCTTTTCGATTCCTGTAATGACTCAGATTCGGATAATTTGGAAAGTGCATTTATGAACTCTACGATAAGTATAAAGAAGTGTGTAAACTACTTAAGCTAAGCAAGAAAAATATCACATGTCTCGAAAATACCAACTCAGATTTAAAATCTGAAACGAAGAACTAGAAAAACAAAATGGTTGAGCTTAAGAGAAGAAATGAACTATTATGTGAAAACTTAAAAGACAAGGACAGAAAAATCATGACCTAGAAAAACAGGAAAACTCAGATAATTTAAGAAAAACTATAAATGAATTAAATGAAGAAAACAACACACTAGCAAGCACCCTAGAAAAATTTACCAATGGTAAAAACTCTTTAATATTAAAAGGTGCTAGGAGATGGGTAAAAGAAAAATGGATTAAGATATACTCCCCAGACAATGAAGAAACCATAATATACCTAAAAACATCCAACACCAAAATTGTACCCGAACAAGATGTAGCATACAAAGCTGATTTCAAATACATAGAAAAGGTAACTAAGTTATCCTGCTGCAGTCACTGCAACAGGTTAGGACATATTAAAATAACATGCCCAACAAGACATAAAAAATGGATATAAAAGGTAAAATGATGATACTAACCAATCAGGACCCAAAAGAATTTGGGTACCTAAGCTTGATGTTCTCATTTCAGGTTAACCCTCGAGCATCCAAATGGTATTGGATAGTGGGTGCTCAAGGCATATGTCAGGCAACAAGAAGATATTTGTTGATCTCCAAGCTGAAGACGGTACAGTCACCTATGGAGATAATGAAAAAGGGACTGTGATAGGAAGCGGGTCTGTGAACATCAAAGGAAAATCAGTCATAAAGGATGTAATGCTGGTCAAAGGGTTAAAGCACAATCTCATCAGCATCAGCCAGTTGTGTGACAAAGGCCATCAAATTCAGTTTCAAGAATCAAAATGCAGTATCTTGAAGGATGGTGCAGTCATATTGAAGCCTACAGAGAAAGAAATTTGTATGTTCTATATCTCGATGAACTCAAGGATCAAGATGTGTGTTTGGCAGCTAGCAAAGATAAATCAACTGAGTTGTGGCACAGAAGATTGGGCCACTGCAGCTTGGATGGGCTGAACAAGCTCAGAAAAAGAAAACTAGTTGAAGGACTGCCAAAGGTAAATTTCAGATTGGATAGCATTTGCAGACCTTGTGCAAGAGGAAAGCACACCAAGAGCTCCTTCAAATCAAAGACTGTAGTAACCACCTCAAAGCCCTTAGAACTACTTCACATGGATTTATTTGGGCCAATGAGGACTACCAGTTTGGGAGGAAAGAATTTTGGATTTGTAATAGTTGATGATTATTCAAGATTCACTTGGGTAT
The DNA here is from genome assembly GCA_014218235.1 of Colocasia esculenta. NCBI lineage: Eukaryota > Viridiplantae > Streptophyta > Magnoliopsida > Alismatales > Araceae > Colocasia > Colocasia esculenta. Next base: position 19,393 of record JACBKR010005056.1, read on the forward strand.
CTTTTTAGAGCACAAAGATGACACATTTGAAAATTTTGTCAGCTTCAGTAAGAAAGTTCAGAAAGATCAAAAATTCTCAATTGTCTCTATTCGATCAGATCATGGTGGTGAGTTTCAGAATGAAAAGTTTGCGAAGTTCTGTGATGATCAAGGAATTGAGCACAACTTCTCAGCTCCAAGGACACCTCAACAGAATGGAATTGCTGAGAGGAAAAACAGAACTCTTTTGGATATGGCTAGATCAATGTTATCAGAATATGATCTGCCAAGATATTTCTGGGCCGAAGCTATCAACACTGCATGTTATATCATAAATAGAGTGATGATCAGGCCAATCTGAAAAAGACTGCTTATGAACTCTACAAAGAAAAGAAGCCAAAGATTAGCCATTTCAGAGTATTTGGATGTCCTTGCTTCATCCATAACAATGGAAAAAGGGACATTGGTAAGCTGGATGCCAAATCAGATGAAGGCATTTTCATGGGGTATTCCTCTAAACCTAAAGGTTATAGAGTTTTCAATAAACGTTCCTTATTAATTGAACAATCAGTACATGTTATTTTGATGAATCTAACCCTTCCTGAAAAAGGAAGAAATTAGTGACATTGATGATGCAGATGTCTTGTCCGAAAAATTAAAGAAAACTTCAATTAAGGACAAAGAGGATCCAACTCTGGAAGAACTGCAGCAAACAGAAATCCAACATAAAGATTTCCAAAGGAATGGAGACATCAGAAAGATCACCCTCCTGAAAACATCATTGGTGTCCATCTGTAGGGGTAAGAACTAGAGGTAATGTAATCCATGCGACTATTAGCATTTGTCTCTCAAGTAGTAGAACCTAAGTCAGTCAATGAAGCTTTATCTGATGAATCTTGGATACTAGCCATGCAAGATGAACTAAATCAGTTCAAGAGAAACCAAGTATGGTCACTTGTTCCTAGACCATCCAATCATTCAGTTATT
>JACBKR010005057.1:0-20183 GCA_014218235.1 Colocasia esculenta
GCAGGTTATTTGTACCAGCAGAAAGTGTTAGAAGAGGCTCATAAATCCCGGTACACTATTCATCCAGGCAGTACCAAGATGTACCAGGATCTGAGAAAGCATTCTGGTGGCCTCATATGAAAAAGGAAATAGCTGAGTTTGTCTCAAGATGTGCTGTGTGTCAGAAAATTAGGCAGAGCATCAGAAGCCTGGAGGTCTATTGCAACCGTTACCCATTCCGTAGTGGAAGTGGGATGATATTGCTATGGACTTTGTGGAAGGCCTACCGAGAACAACATCAGGTCATAATGGAATAGGGTGTTTGTGGATAGACTGACTAAAGTGTGCAGATTAGTGCCAGTGAGTATGTCTTGGCCAGTGGATAAATTAGCAAAAGTGTATGCTGATAGAATTATTCCACTTCATGGTATTCCGAAGTCAATTGTATCTAATAGAGATCCCAGGTTTACTTCAAGTTTTTGGAGAAGCCTGCAGAGAGTTGTAGGCACTGAGTTGAGGTATAGCTCAGCTTACCACCTACAGACGGATGGTCAAACAGAGAGGACTATCCAGATAAGATATGTGCGAGCTTGTTGTTTAGTTTGGGGTGGTAGCTGGGAGCATCATTTGGGTATGGTGGAATTGCTTATAATAATAGTTACCATACCAGCCTTCGGATGGCACCTATGAAGCTTTATATGGAAGACCATGTAGAACACCTTTAAATTGGCATGAAGGGAGAGAGAGCAGTTAGTGGGCCCTGAGTTAGTTCAGCAAACTACAGAGTTGGTAAAGTTTATTAAGGAAAAATTGCAAACAACTCAAAGTAGGCAGAAAAGTTATGCTGATAATCGGAAAAGGCCACTTCAATTTGAAGTTGGAGATTATGTTTTTCTGAAAATTTCTCCTAGCAAAGGTATTGTGAGATTCAGTAAAAAGGGAAAGCTGAGTCTGAGATATGTGGGTCCTTTTCAGGTGTTGGAAAGAATTGGGGAGACAGCGTATAGACTGGAGTTGCTAGCAGATTTTGCAGATGTTCATGATATCTTTCATGTCTCCATGTTAAAGAAGTGTATTGAGGACCCAACACAAATAATCAGTTATCAAGGAAGTGATTTAAGACCGGACATGTCCATGCCTGAATATCCGGTGCAAATTACTAGTCGCAAGACGAAAAAGCTGCGAAATAAAGAAATTCAGTTAGTTAAAGTCAGATGGGAGAATAGGCTGGGTGGTGAGGATACCTGAGAGTTAGCGACGAAATCGCTAAAGGATATCCTTACTTGTTTGAGTAATGTTTTAAATATTTTTTAGATGATAGTATTTCTAAATGTATGTGTACATTATGTGTGGAATTGTATTATGAATTTCGAGGTCGAAATTTCTTTTTTGATGATAGTAATGTAACGTCGCGCATTTTTCGGATCCTCGTGGATCGTGTGTTTAGCGCTTGTGGTGGCCAATGTGAGGGCAATGTGCTTGGTGCCGTGTGTGTGTGTATTTCTGGGGCTTACTGGGCCGACATTTTGGGCCTGCAGCACCCTAGATCTCTCAGCCTGTCATCACCACAGGAAGGTCTGTCGCGTTTTTAACGCGATAGTGGTGGCGTTGCGTTCATGTGGCCGCCTTGGTGCGTTGAGCGTCTGCATGTGCGCCACATGTAGCGCCCAGGGCAGCGGGCGTGGGGAAGGCGACGCTCAGGTCCGTCGCAACCTGGTTGCGACGCCGCGATGCGTCGGGTTCCGAACCGCAACAGGTTTTTAAATAACCCCAGCCAAGCAGAACGCTCAAGGTTTTTGCTCGGCCAGGGGGAGGTGCTGTGGCGATTCAGCTGGGATTTGGCGTCTTTGGCGTGTCCTCACTGCAGGGAGTCCAGAAGAAGCAGGGGAAACGCCGGGAGGTCGCTGCATAGGCGTTCTTTGCGAAGGTAGGTGAACTCTTCCAGTTTTCAGGGTGTAAATCGCTTGGGATTGGGTTCCAACCAGTTTAACATGTTTCTAACAATAGATAGCATGCTTAGGTATTCAAAAAGCATGAAAACGAAGAATTAAGGGTGGTTGTATGTGAAAATGGGCTGTCATAGAGAGAGCCCGGATTAGGGTTCCCGCTGGTAAGGCGACGGGCCCCTATGTCGCATTTGAACGTGACACAGCGATGTGTCGCGTTAAGGATCAAGAGGCGACAGGTAAGTAGGTCGCGTTCTGGATATGAAGGCGACATGTCGTGGCGACGCCTTCTGAAGGCGACCCAATGGGCTGTTGCGACTTGGCCCGAGAGGCCCTGTTTGTGCATGGTTTACGCATGTGACTATCCGATTATCGTTATTGGTATGCTCAGTGTTAGTGAGCAGTGCATTGGCACTTGTGGCGCTCTGGGAAGCGCGTGGTTTTTGAAGCTAGCTCACAGGTTACGTAGCCAGCTAGTAGTTTGCCTGTGGACATAGTGTTCACACGAGGCAGGTGGTGTTCACGTGTTGTGGACTGTCAGTACACGAGGTTTACGTGAGGTTTCACGTGGTTTGTGCGGTGCGTACGTGGTTTTTGTGTGCGTGTCAGGTAGTAGACGCCTACCGTGGTTACCTCTCCAGTTGGGTGCCCCAGGTTCTCTGTGAGCCAGGCTATTAGCTCGGGGCTTTGTCCCGGTACTTGTGCTGTACCGTTGAGGTCTGTGTCGTCTGACCTAGACACCCTCACTTCTTTGTTTGAGTTGTACGTTCGGCTAAGGGAAATATGACAGTGGGACAGTGACTCTTGAGTTTGTTTTTAGTCACTTGTAGCGCGCTCTTAGTTGGGGGTACGGACACTAGTTGTCGACACTGGTCCCCGACTAGTCCTTTTCCAGTGCCTCACTCTAGCGAGCCCAGGCCAGGGTCTCTAGAGGTGCCAGGCATGGGCGTGCAACCGTGTGGTCTGCAGGTGGTGGTGTTTAGTTGGTCTCCACAGTTGCTTGTCCTTTTCACGTGGAGCGCAGCTGGACCTTTCGTCCGTGGCTGTGAGACTGAGAGGTAGACCTGTGTTAGTTTGTCCGAGTCTGTTGCTGGTGCCGCGAACTAGTCTACATGGCTCGAGTGCGGCGGTCTCTACCGTAGCTCGTACACGTGTTGGAGTTTTGTCGTTTATTTATTACAGCTATTTTACGCAGTCAGCTAGCGGTGAGTTTGTTTATAGCTTTAATATTTTTTTAGTTGTGCTATAAATTGCTAGCATAGTTTACTGCTTTCGTACTCATGTTCGGTTTGCTCGGTGTTGGGGGAGTTCCCTACTGAGCCAGTGACTAGCAAGGCTCACCCCTACTCCCCACACTGGAGTTCCCTACTGACTGCCAGTGACTACCGTACCTCGTACCTCGGGGTATGCCCCAAACTTATGTACTTTCCTTTATTTCTTTTGAAGCTGGCTATGTAAAACCTTGTATATTATAATGCAATGGTGTGTTCCTTTGTGTTTTCACGGACTAGTGTGTGGTATCCCTTGCGAGGCTTCGGCCCGTTCGCGGGAGAAGGACTCGGGTCAGGCACGTTACTGGTTTAACGGGCTTGGACGAGGCGTTCCGTCACACTCAGCCTTAAGATGTTCAGGCTTCTTATATTCATAACAGATAGGCTCGGGTCTTTTGAATTCTTTACCTTCAGGTCTTTTAATTCTTTGCCTTTCTTGAAGTGTCTCCTTCCAGACAGATATTTCTTTTTAGCTAGAATTCATTGTAGTCGTCTAGAGAGGAAAGCTTCTTTATCTCACTGTTCTCTTCACTTCTTTCACTTTTCGATTCACCTTCAAATGTGTTTTCTACAGCCTTGACGGCATTGTTGTACTTTTTCTTGCTGAAGGATTCTCCCAGTATTTCCATGTTTATCTCATGAGCCATTAGAGAAATGAGTTTTTTAAGAGACACTGCTTTAAGATCATTTGCTTCTTCTATGGCAGTAACCTTGAGAGTCCATGTAGTTGGTAAGGATCTAAGTATTTTCCTTACCATATCTTCTATCTTATACCTTTTACCTAGTCTAGTCAGGCCATTTGTGATATCTGTAAATCTACTATACATTTGAGAGATGGACTCTCCTGAATGCATTTGAAATTTTTCATACTTTGTTACTAGTATATCTATTCTGGTTTCTCTTACCTTGTCTGTTCTTTCATAGGTAAGTTTTAACTTGTCCCACATTTCTTTGGCTGATTTGTATGCAGATATCCTGTTGAATTACTTCTTGCTTAGTGAACAGCACAATATGCTCTTTGCCTTACTGTTATGAGACATTTGCTTCTTGTCAGCATCTGTCCAGTTTTCTTTGGAATTCAGAATTATCGGATCTCCGTCTTCTATTATGGTCCATAGCAAATAATCTAGAACTTGAAGAAAGAACTCCATTCTTGTCTTCCAATAATTGTAGTCTTCTCCATCGAATAGTGGAGGCCGGTTGACTGATTGTCCTTCTACATATCCTTGGGCTGTCATTTATCTTTGCTCTTCAGATTGTGAGATCTTCTTCTTGAAGAGACTTGGCTCTGATACCACTTGTTGACCAGGTTGCAAGCCTAGAGGGGGGGTGAATGGATTGCTAAAAATATTTCTATGAATTTTCGTGTTAAAAAAAGAATTTATTTGACAAGAAACACTAAACTCAAATGTTAGAGTTAATGAGCAGTGGAAAAAAAATAAAAGTAATCACATAAACAATAGAAATTTATCCTGGTTCAGATCTCCTATCACAAGGAGTCCTATGTCCAGTCCCCAAGCAATAACTTGTGATTCCACTAGCTAAGGGTACAGTCCCCCTTAAGGACACTTACACATCCAGCACCAGCTGGCCTTCTCTTCACTACACAAAGAGGCAATACACCACCCTTTACAACAGGTCTTCCTTCTACAAAAGGGAAGCAACCACCCACTCCACAGCAGGTCCTCTCTTCACAGATGAAGAGGAGCACTCAAGAGAGTAAGGATGATGGTCCCTAGACCAAGCTTATAGCAAATGCTTGATCTGAGGTGGAATCTGAGAGACAAACGAATTACACCAGGAAGAAGTTCTCTCGGATCTAAAACAAGCTCTCAAACTCTAGAAGACAAGAACAATGCTTTGTGGAGAGCTAAGAACAGAAGAGTTTTTCTGAATGAAGGATCAACCTCTTCAATTTTTCTACCTTCAAAGATTATCCGTCCATGGTGTCAACACACTTCTATTTATCTTCTCTTGAGGAAGTATCCGTTGAAGTGTCTGTTGTCTCTCATCTTGAAACACGTTAGTTGTATCAGGTCCAACATAGGAATCAAGAAAAATTTGCAGTCATTAAATGCTTGGATAGAGACCCAGTGAGAGAAGAATCATCTGGATATCCTCTTTGCTTCTGTCCACGTGACAAGTCCAACGTTGTAACATGTGTGACTACCAGAAACCTGCACACAATAAATGCTAGAGCATAGACATCTTAAATGTGTCTAAACTGTCAGTCAACGTCACCGGCCATGCTGTAGGAGGATATACCGAAGAGAAAATTCCATTTTGTCAGCCTTTAAAGTTCTACTTTATGTGACATGAATATAGTAGACCATAAGAGATGTCGTGCATAGATATTGTACCCGAAATAATAAATGTTTGAGTGCACAGGGTACGCCATAGTTCACAGGAAAATTTGAAATGCACAGTGATTCAAAATACATTTGAATGACATGTGAGATAAAATATAATCATGATTATCTAGAATGATTATAAAAATTATTATCAATATTATCCATTAATTGTCCAAAACATAATTGTTGTTGAAGGAAAGCTAATGTTTAGAGACAGTCTATATATAATGACAGTCGATGTCCAAACACAACTGATGTTCAAGTCGATGTGAGTGTAATCATTGTTGAATGGAATTGATGTGAACGTAATCTATGTAGAAATGTAATTGATGTTAGAGCAAAATCGATGTTGGAGTGAAATCGATGTTTAGTTGTAATCGATGTTTAAGTAAAATCGAAGTTGAACTATGATGTTTAAAATAAAATCGATGTTGAACTGTAATCGATGTTAAGTGAAATCGAAGTTTAAGAGAATCGATGTTCTAAGTGAATCGATGTTTAAATGAAATCGATGTTGAACTATAATCGATGTTTAAATGAAATCGATGTTGAACTGAAATCGATATTTTAAGTAAAATTGATGTTTAAATGAAATCGATATACTAAGTGAATCGATGTTTAAATGAAATCGATGTTAAACTATAATTGATATTTAGTGAAATCAATGTTGAAATGAAATTGATATTCTAAGGGAAATCGATGTTTAAGTGAAGTCGATGTTAAATCGTAATCGATGTTTTTGATGTTTTAAAATGTAGTCATTGTTTAAGTGAAATCGATGTTTAACAGAATCGATGTGATATCAAAACAGTAATCGTTGTGAGCTTACAATAGTAGACGATGTAGACTTAGGCAAATCATATGCAAGTGACTTCTAATGAAAATGATTGTAAATAATTTATTGAATTTGTTTTATTTGATACATGTTGACAAGCTTCAGAAAATAGTGTTAGTAAACAATTTCTAAGGTTTTGTTGATCACCAAAAATATATATATATATATATATATATATATAGGCTGATGATCATACACGACTCACCAAGGTTCCAATTCTAGATAGAAACCACTACAGATGAGCTTAATTCTTGTGGAAGGGGAAAATAGGGTGTGAGCCTCAAATATCATCTGCTCAATAGGGCCCTTTCCTAAAACATGACGTAATGTACAAATAACAGAAATATCCATATTTATACTATAAAAGTATTAAATTAATGGAGTTATGCATGAACTAACAGTTGTATAAAATCACTATAGAGGTAAACAACTATTAATCTCTATGTCTCACAAAAACCACATGAAAAACTAATGAATTACTAATCTCTACAAATCCTGTGAAAAATCACGTAAAATTGGGAGCCAAAGAGTAAGACGCTATAATGTAGGTCAAGGGAGATTGTCTCACGACACCAACTCCTAATCCACACAAGTACTATCAACAACCTCACCATCTCGCAACCAACAACACATGTTGGTTGTCACAACCACGCCTTTCTTCTTACCACCTATAGGGCCGTGGAGAACACACCTACAATACTGCAACAGCGACAATCTTACTTTGACGGCCCTTGAAGAGATTCAAAGGTCCCACTAAGATGAGGGTTGTGAACAACAATATGAAGAACATATGGAGTGGCTAAGGACTCAATATGTCTATTGGTATCTGGTCCTCGCCCCCCAACTATGAGTGCACTTAAGGACCACACACAAAACCAAGTAATAAAAACACTATCCATTCCAGGCAAAAAAAAATAAATAAATAAAAAGAAAAGTAAATAACACTATCATTGTCCCTTCATCTTTCCCCCAACCCAGACGGGGTTCTTTAGGGGTGTCTAGGCGAGAGGCTTTAAACCTTTCAGTGTTTGCCAGATTGGGATTGACCCTCTGTTGTGCACCATGTGTAATGTGTACAGGTTTACACAAGACAGGAGCTCACGACAAGTGAGGTAACGGGTGAACTAATCAAGCGTTCATATTGTCGAATCTCTATAGAAATCACCAAATATTCAAACAATTATACGAATATTTTGTTAGCATTAAACATGCTTAAATCACTTTAAAATTTCTTATCTCATACATACAACTCATAATAACCATGCTCATGATATTATATACCATATTTAAATCTATTCATGATAGCTAACCTATTTACATGCTGAAATTGTGATAAATCGACAAGGTAACATTTCCACAATTAATCTCAAATAGAGTGTATTGTACTATTATTGAAAAGAAAATCGATAGTATGTTCCCATAGCATCACTAAAAATCCTAAACATGATATCTACTCTAATTATAAATAAAACTTAAACTAAATGATAAAATAACACATGCATGCTAAGACCTCAAAAACACCACCTCATACCACCCTAGAGGGCCTTCACCTAAGTCCCCCTCCTTCTTCTCCTCCTCCTTAGTTCATGTGAGGAGGAGAGGAGGGCCTTGGGGGGGAGGGGGTGGTGTATTTATGTAGGTATGCTAATGTTCGGGCCCGAGCCAGACTTTGGTAAGCCTAACCCAGGCCTAACTCATCAATATTAAAGCCCAAGTCCAGTTTAGGCCCAATAATGTCGGCTCTAGGTCGGCCGGGCCTGACACTTTTATAAAAATGTGAAGCTCGACTACCGTCCAGCCTAAATACTTAAATAACAATTTATTAATAAAAATATATATTTACTAATATAAAATATATAATCTCACTCAATTAGTAGAATTTTGATGATAATTACTTGATTTATTTGAAAAGAGAGTTTTTAAAATTTTAATTAAGTAAAATTACATAATTTTAACTAAGTAAAATTTAAGATTTGAAAGGAGAAAAAGAAAAGAGGATGGGCTGGGCTAGCCCATCAGGCCGAACTGAAAGCCTAGTCAAGCTGGGTTTTTAGGCTTGACTAAAGGCCCATCGGTCGAAAAGAGTCTTGTGACTTAGCCCAAAATCGGGCCAGGCCCACGGGCCTGTCAGGCTAGCCCAGTCCATTGACAGCCCTAATGTATAGGGATTGAGTGGAGGTGCTAAGGGGCCCAGGTGGTTGGATGAGGGGCTTAAGGTGTCTATAAGGGGCTAGGGAGGTGCCGGGTGTGGGGCCTGAAGGAAAATTATGTGCGATGTTCAACTTACCAAGAGGGGAGATGTGAATTGTTATCACCTATTTAAAAATTATTTACACATAACATATTAGACATATCTGAGTAATCTATTAAAAGATGCACAGTGGAATATAACACTATAACACAAACCAACTACCAACTATCCTAACATATACTGCCCCCAACACACACATGTTGCCTACGTCCACTATCTCACACCCTGTGAGGATTTCTCCACTAACTTGTTTAGTTGGGTATAAGTTACAAACCCTCGTCACACTGTTGTTTTCCTGGGGACAACACAAACCCCACCATGACCCTTGTTGACAGGTACCAAATCCAAACCCCACCCCATGCTCACAAATTGAGCACAGACACAATGATCGATCTTAAGTTCAAATGCGAACAATGATGACACTAACAGGGGAAACAAGAAAATAAACAATTGAGAATAGATTCTCTCTGTCACAAAGATCGCTGATCTGGTCGTCTTTGTCTGATGACGTCAACTTGTTGTACATGCTAATGTAGAAATCTTCAGGTGAAGATCTTGTATATGAAACACCAAATCTGTGATTTTCTGATGAAAATCAACACCTTTGAACATCCATAGCCTTCTAGATACATAGATCATCTTCTCCTAGCCTCTGCACAAACCTAGGCAACGTAGTAGGCATAGTTACAGGTGTAGATTGACATGTTGGGTTGGAGTTATTAGTTTTGTTGTTGGTTTCACCTTGCTTATGTGGTGTATGTTGTTTTCAGGCCATACTCCAGCTTCAGTCCCTCAGGAGTACGGACATGGTGGTGCATCCATCATAAAGAGGTTCAAAGGATGGCTCCACCCTCTTTTAAGGGGAGACTCAACCTATCATGCCCCGACGTGGAATATTGGAACGTGAGGCAGTTTCAAGTAAATGGTACATAGTGTATAATAGACATCAAACCTTGGTCAAAGAATAAATGCTAAAGCAAATTCTATTCCATTAATAATTCCTCAAATGTCTATTACAACCACTACTATCAGTGCCATTCTATAGGGTCCAATTACATCGAATAAAAGTAAAGACTAAACTAAGACTCTAACATAATACTAAGATGCCAGGGTACTCTTGACTTCACTCTGGTCGTTCCCATCCTCATGTGTGTAGTATCATCCTTGGTCCCACTGAGAACACATAACAAATAACGCAGGGTGAGCAATAACGCCACAATAGGTTTTAAAAAGTCATGATCAGGCATGCTTTAAATGATTATGTATTAAAGAGCAGGGTAACTAACGATAGAGAGTGAGAGTCAAGTTTTATCAAGCAAGTGATAGCACGATAGCAAGATTCATATAGCACGAGCGACAAGCATAGCATAAAGTAGGATGGCCATAGCACAAATAGCACAATATATTTCATGATAGCACAATGAGTCGAGTATAGCATAGCACTTTGATTGTCATATAGATAGTCGAGATAGATAGCACTTGAGTGTAATGCCAAACACTCTTGTCAATTAACTCCCCCAGGCACTAGCACTTTTGGGCACACCTCCAGGACCAGACCGGGCCCTTTATATTGCCAAGCATTAGTCATAATGTTTATCTTTAGACAATCAGTCAAATGGCCATAGAGAGTACCAAGAATAGTTGAGAGTATTTGATGAATAGACAAGTGTATAGAGAACATGAATAGATGAACGAGTAGAGTATAAATGAGAGCTAGTGGTCGTTACGCATGAAACAACGTTAAACAGGCGATAGTAACGGTTGCACAACACACATACTGGGTGCTGGCAGTCAGGTAGAATTCACTAACCAACCACTGGCCACTACGAGCATAGTCTAGAGGTCCGACGTGATCTCATGATAAGAGAGAGAGCATTCTAAGGCCGTTTGGATCTTACTGATCCCTAAAGGGTATGATAGGTATTGAGGGTACAACCAGCTCATCGACCATGTGGGAATGCATGGACAGAGGAGACTTACGGAGGCCTTGAACAAGTATTCACTAGTCCGGCAGAAGAATATCCGATGGAGAGTTTGTCCAAGTCAAGAGAAGTGTATATAGAAACAAGTGCTCGATGTTCCAGTGGAATTCTAGAACAGTGGAGTGTCGGTAATGATATTCCCAAAACATTGCGAGAAATGAAGACAAGTCCAAAAAAATAGGGAAATTCAAATACATTATTGAAGTAAATTACCAGATATATTATGAGATATTTTCATGCCAAGTCAAGTCATATGGGATGATTACAAGTATGTGCATGTGATAAAGAGAATCATGGATATGAAAAGATCATGTGTATGTCTTTTAATTTGTTCATACATGCTCATGTTATAGCATCTTTATTTACTGCGTTTAAGACTGTTAACAGAAGGTATAATCACTGTAGAAAGAAAAGAGCACCAAAAATCTAGGGTTTATGAGCAAAAGTCTAGAAGGCGACGTACCACTGTAAGGAACGCGACAGGGTACATCCAGAACACAACAGAGTCTTTCAAAGATCACGACGGGTCGGTTAGAACAGACAGCCAAAATGCGACGCCAGTTCCTATCGCGTTCAGAACGCGATAGGTCTCTGGTCGTGATCAGCCCCTGAGAACGCGACCTATCGGGCCGTCGCATTCTCAGGTTCTGTGCCTGAGCCCGAATAGGAAATAGCTTGCATTGGATTGCGGTCCAAGTTTCTCAAGCTTTGATACAAGGTAGTTTAAAAATTTAGATCGGTGTACAGATGATTAAAAATCATAAAACTAATTTTAAACGAATCTACATGCGAAAGTACGCACAGTAAATGGGATTAGAAAAAAATCATGGTTTTGAAAGTTTTTGATGAAGTTCTTACACAAGAACATAGAATAGGATGCAATGATGGAAAAAGAATTATTCGAGTGATATGCTCAATAGAATTTGGGGAAAATGGTGGTAATGATTCCTGACATTGAGCAGTATGTACAGTAAAAATTTCATACAAGAGATCAAGCGTATAAGGAGATCTAGGATGAACATGAGGGTTCAGGGTCATGAAGACAACAGAACTTCAAAAATAAAGATCTCAAGATAGGATCGATGAAAATTAGAGCAACTAGAGGACTTTTGTTCCTGATGTCAAGAACATCCTACAGACGAAATTAATTAGGTTTAGCTTGTGAAGATGCCTACCTTTGGGTCGATTTGTCTCCTAGGGCTTAGAACTCGAAGAATAGGTGGTAGATCTTGAGCAAGCTTTCTCCCCATGATTTCTCCCTCCTTTGGCTCTCCTCCACATCCAGCAAGTCTTAGCAATGCTTAAGGTCGGCCATGGAGAGGTTGGAGTGTATTTAAGCATCTATTGTTTCTAATTCCTACTACAACTCTAATCCTATTAAATTATAGTTTCCATATTTCTTCCAACCTTCTAAGCTTTCTACCTCCTAATTGGGTTAGGTTGGGATCCAAATTCGTACCTAGCCAATTAGGGTAAGGTTAGGAGTCCAATTCCAACTCATATTAACTATTTTAATGATTTATAGCTCTTTTCATTTTAGGAAACATTAAAGATACGAATTTAGTGTATATTTCTCTTATTCAACTTTTAAAAATCCCTATTGTTGGCCCAATAACTTTTATATGATCCATTTAGCAAAGCCCATTACTTCTTTTATTTAATGGGTTTTATTAATTCATTTCTTAATTTTTTGATTTATTTATTTATTAAAAATCGGGTTGCTATATCCTCCCCCTCTTAAAAGAATTTGGTCCCAAAATCCATATGACCATAATGAAGAGAATGTCTTACCGAAAAGATTGGGGTAGTTTCGCCTGATGATTCCTTCAGGTTCCCATATGGCTTCTTCTACTCTACAGTTATTCCACAGAACCTTAACCACATAAATATGACGGTTCCTGAGTTGTTGTACCTTTCGTTCCAATATCTTGATTGGCTTTTCCTCATAAGTCATGTCTTTGTTTAGCACCAACTTCTCATGTCGAATGATGTGAGTAGGATCGTACACATATTTTCTAAGCTTAGAGACATGGAACACATTGTGTACAAACTCCAGTTTGGTGGCATCGCTAGCCGGTAAGCACCTCACTAACCCTTTCGATCACTTCAAAAGGACGGATGAATCTAGGACTTAGCTTTCCTTTAACACTAAACCTTGAATGCCACGGGTAGGAGATACCTTTAAGAGTACATTGTCTCCCACTTGGAATTCTAGATCTCTCCTTCTCTTGTCAGCATGGCTCTTTTGCATGGACTGAGCAATCTGAGCGATCTCGAATCACCTGTATATCCCTGGTTGTATTTTGTACCATGTCCGGGCTAGCCATTGCTATTCTCCAACTTTGTTCCAGCATGTAGGAGATCTACAGTTTCTCCTATAGAGCGCCTCGAATGGTTACTCTCCTGGTAACTGTTGTTATAGGCGAACTCAATCAGGGTAAGTGCTCATTCCAGAAGCCTTGGAAATCTATAGTGTAGGCTCTTAACATGTCTTCTACAATCTGGTTAGTTCTCTGAGTCTGTCCATCAATTTGTGGGTAGAATGCGGTACTAAAATTGAGTTTAGTACCAAGTGTAGTCTATAGTCCCTTCCAAAAATGAGAGGTGAATCTAGGATCTCGATCTGAGACGATAGATGAAGGCACTCCATGCAGTCTCATGATCTCTTTGATATATAGAGCTGCTAACACACCCACAGACCACTTACTTTTTATAGGTAGGAAGTGTGCGGACTTGGTTAGTCGGTTAACATGACCCATATGGCGTGGAGTCCACTACTAGTCTTGGGTAAACCCATGATGAAATCCATGCCAATACTTTCCCATTTCCACTTCGGAATATCTAATGGTCTGAGTACGCCAGCAGGCACATATGTTCTGCCTTTACCCTGTTGGCAAGTAAGGCAATGAGCAGCATGCTCGGCTACTTCTCTTTTCATGTTCGGCCACCAAAACGTTCTTTTCATGTCCTGATATATTTTGGTACCTCCAAGATGAATAGTATACTTCATTTGGTGAGCTTCATCCATTAACTTCCTCTTCAGTTCTTCATTGTCCGGAATACATGTTCTTCCTTGGAATACAAGCCTTCCATCCTCGGTCATAGCAAAGTCTGATTTTTCAACTAAGGTTTCTTTGATATGAACCAAGAATAGATCGTTATCCTATTGTGCTTTATCTCTTCCAGCATGTCAGATTGAATCTTGATATTGACAACCAAGACTCGATCATCCCTATGTTCAATATTCAAATCTAATCTTGCGAATTGTTCTAGTAGTTGCATCTCGCCAAGAATTAGACTAGATATAGATGCCATCGGCTTTCTACTAAGAGCATCAACCACAACATTTTCCTTGCCTGGATGGTACTGGATGTTGAAGTCGAAATCCTTTAAGTATTCCAGCCATCTCCTCTACTCATGTTAAGTTCTTTCTGAGAGAATAAATACTTCAAGCTTTTATGGTCTGAATATACGTGAATTGCTCACCATAATAATAATGTCTCCAGAGTTTTAAGGCGAAGACACACGCAGCCAACTCTAGATCATGCACGGGGTAGTTGACTTAATGAGTATTCAGTTGTCTTGAAGAATGGACAATGACTTTCTCCTTCTGCATCATACACAGCCCAGACCAATTCCTGAGGTGTCAGTATAGATAGAGAACCCTTCTCCCTCTATTGGAAGAGCGAGAACATGGGGCTAAGGTCAGACATTCTTTTAGAGTTTGGAAACTCTTCTCACACTCTTTACTCCAAGAGTAGGGATTCTCCTTCCGGGTAAGACGCGTGAGAGGAATGGCGATCTTGGAGAAGTCCTTTATGAACCACCTGTAATAGCCAGCCAGTCCTAAGAAGCTTCTGATTTCTGTGACATTAGTTAGTCTCTCCCATTTGAGTACAGCTTCAACTTTGGAGGGATCAACGGAGATGCCGTCCTTGGAGATGACATGGCCCAAGAAGGACACTTCTTCGAGCCAGAACTCACACTTGCTCAGCTTTGCATATAATTTTTTGTCTCGCAAGACTTGCAGAGCTATCCTCAGATGTTCTTCATGTTCTTCTTTGGTCTTTGAGTATATGAGGATGTCATCAATGAAGATGACCACGAACTTATCAAGATATGTTCGGTATATGTTGTTCATGAGTTCCATAAAGGCTGCAGGAGCATTGGTCTAACCAAAAGACATAATAATGAATTCATAGTGTCCATACCTGCTCCTGAAAGCCGTTTTAAAAATGTCATCGTCCTTGATCCTCATTTGATGATAGCCAGACTGGAGGTCAATCTTGGAGAAATATTGAGCTCCTGATATCTGGCCAGAGTTCATTGACTCGAGGTAATGGGTACTTGTTCTTGATGGTTAGCTGATTGAGTTGCCGATAGTCGATACACAGCCTCATGGAGACCCATCTTCTTTTTAAACATAGACCGTGCTCCCCATGGGAGTACTTGGTCCAATGAACCCCTTTTCTAATAGCTCCATCATTAAGCCTTCAGTTCTTTTAACTCGGCAGGTGACATCCGTACGGTTGACCGACACTGGGGTTGCTCCAGGGATTAACTCATAGCAAAGTTGACATCGCATTCATGGGGAATCCATAGTAGATCTTCGGGGACACATCTGAGTAGTCCTGGACTATGTGTATGTCCTCTATCTTAGACCCCTTCTTCTCGACTACTACGACCGCAAGGAAATCAAGACACCTTTCCTTATCATGTTGTGGGCTTGTATGTAGAGACTAGAGACATCTGTCTCTTGTGTCTAATTCCAATGAATGACAACTTAGGGAATTCAGTAAACGTAACCTTCCCTTTCTTGCAGTCAACACTTGCCCCATATGTGGACAACCAGTTGGCTCCCAGAATCACATCATATCCTTCCATGGGCATACATACCAGGTCAAATTTTAGGTTATGTTCTTTGATCATTACATTGGCAGATGGGTAATATTTATTCAATTTCTCTTTCTCTCCCAGTGGTTTGTGACAGAGAATTCACACCCCATAGATATAGGTTTAACATTCAAAGTATCAGCAAAATTTAAGATATGAATGAATGAGTTGCTCCAATATCAAATAAAACAAATGCTGATAGAAAGAAAACTTGTAGGGTACCTTCTACCACGCCACCTTCCTCAGCAGTTTCTCATCTCGCAGGGCTTGCAGTCTTCCTTGTTTCTTAGGTACGTTGGTGCACCTCTTATGCTCCTTTAATACAGGCACTCGGGGATACAATGCTCGCGGCTTCCACAGCGCAGATATGCGCCAACTTTTCTCCAACACTCATCAGCTATGGACCTGGCTTGTCACAGTGCTTGCAGTTACTCTTTGCCGGAGTTGTAGGACAAATACCTTGGGATTCTTTTCCTGGCTTGGTCCTTCATGATGCTGAAAGGACGCTTCTTGCCAATATTTGGCTTAGCAGCAGTCAGACCAGGTGTCAGTTCCTTCTTCCATGAACTTCCCCTTGATAAGATCGATGAAGTCCATAGCGTCTTCTAACAGTTGGGCTTTCTTCTTCACCATCTCGACATAAGTTTGGATGTCGAGAGGGCTAGTTGAGTAATATACTGAGGCTTAAGGCCATTGAGGAAGCGCTTATCCTTCATCCATTCGGTATTAACCATATGCTCAGCATATCTTGCCAGTCTAGAAAACTATGCTTCATAGTCGGCCACAGATAGGCTCCTCTATTTGAGAGCAGCAAACTCCACAGCCTTCCTCTCTTGGACACGCTCCGAGAAGTACTTGGAATTGAATGCCTCTTTGAATTCAGCCCAAGTAAATTGACCATTAGCTCTAGTCGCGTCCACTGACCTCCCACCAAGAGAGGGCATCCTTCTCCAGTTGGAAAGTAGCTAGCAGTAGCTTGTCTCCAACTGCACATTGCATTACATGGAAAATCCTTTCCATCTCCTTAATCCAGTGTTGGACTTCTTCTGGATCCGTGGAACCGCTGAACCTAGGTGGGTTCAAGCTCCTAAAGTTACGATGCAGCTTGCCCGCATCACGGTTTCCTCCTCCTCCCTATGCAGCATGCAGAAGTGCACGGTGAGTTCCTGAATTGTCACATCCCGAGAATTACGCAGCGGATATTTAATGCGGATAATTCGAGACGATATCTCGAGACGTGAACAGTCGGAAAATAAGCCTCTAGCTAGCACACACTAAGTGTTTAACAACACAACATCATCATAGAGCCCAAATGTTGAACTCAATATAAATTGCATTCAAATCTCAACTTATTTTATTCAAAATGGAAACTAATACAGGACTAGACTCAATAAAAGGAAATTACATAATACCTCACTTCCTACTACATTGTTCTAACACTCAAAATAAACTAACTATAGATAGACTCATAATTTGAACGCTCATCACTCAGACGCATTCCCATCCTCGACTTGCTCTTCCTCTTGAACTTCATAGTCACCTAGATTGGGTAAAAGTAGGGGATGAGCAAACTAGCCCGTAGGATTTATATCTCAATGTGCGGGTAGTGATATAAGTGATTAGCAATTTAGAATGAGGTAAGCACGAAGAATGTCATGATATGCATGTATGAATAAAACTTGTTAAAACATGATACATGAACAGCTAGATAGAGAGATCATGATAGAACGAGATCTAGAAGGATATACAAGATAGAACTAACAATAGATCACTTGTACAAGCACGCAAGATTTCACTTGATGTCAAAGCTTTCACGAACGCAAGATATCACTAATTGCAATAAATGCAGGATGGCCATATCACGTAAGCAAGCAAGCACTCACGAGCACGATCATGTAACACTAATCAAGCACGTAGACACTAATGTACACCAAGAAAAGATCCATCAAGAATGTACACTAGGACACGTATATGTGGTTATTATATCTATCATTCAACACGCATGCACGACTCTCAGCACAGATGCAATGCCAGTAATCATTATACCCCATTGTTAATAGTATATTTATGACTCTCCGTCATTGGGGCTAGACAGGAGCCCTTGGACACTCGCCGTGCCCGGTCGGCATCTCACTTAAATTTTAAATGTAGATACCCACAGTCATTAATAATGGCCAGTGAGAGTTTCAATAAGTAAGCATGTGTAATGTCATGTTCATGATGATGATGAGAACTAGTAATAACTAATTGAACATGATTTCATGATAAATTCGGCAGCATAACGGTACGATTTATATTTAGTTCAATCTTTACATTAATGGCTTTAGTCTAGATTGTAAATCACACTCACGAGAATAAGAAGAAAAGGAAGTGCACGCTATCTCCAGGGAACTTCAATGGTATAACCAACTCGTCGGCCATGTGGGAATCCATGGTCAGAGGAGATTTACGGAGGCCTTGAGAACAGGTCACTAGTCTACCGCTCGGAACGACCTGTAGAGAACTTCAAAATTCCGAGTAAGTGTGTAGTGATGTACGCGTGTCTCAATCCACAAACCATCCGTTTTAAACTCGCGGAAAACACTTATAATATGACATGGAATAAAACTATGCGCTTTAACTTATCATGATTTGTAATATTTTAAGATAACAAATTATCATTTAAACCTGGTAGACCAGTAGGAAGATTAAATCATAAGTAGCATGAATGATCATGTCATTACGAAGTAATTAGAATAGTATTCGTGTAATTAAAGCTTTTTAAATGGGTTTACCACTTTTAAGCCTTAAAATAACCATCATGCAATGATCAGACCTAAGACATGTGAATTACACACTAAATATCATATTTAAATAGACCTCAGGTATAGCGGTAAGATTTGCAAGAAAATAAGTGGTTTCATGTAAAAATCCTGAGATCGCGACAGACCTTGTAAAGGTCGCGACGGGTCAGATCAGAAACGCGACAAGGGATGTGAAGAACACGACAAGGCAGTCAGAACAGGCAGAGAGATAGCGACAGGCACTCGTCGCGTTCAGAACGCGACGGGTTGCTTTCGCGACAAGACCTCAGAACGCGCCTATCGAGCCGTCGCGTTCACAGGGTCTGCGCCTGAATTCGACACAGAAAGTACAATGCTTTGGATTGCGGACCAGACTTCCCTATTTTAACACAGGGTTGTTCTAAAATTAAGAAAAATTGTACAGTGCATGAAAAATCACAAAACTAGTTTTTAAACCAACCTAGACATGCAAGGGTGCTTCCATACATCAGAATAGAAAACAAAGATGGTTTCAATAGGCTTTAATCAAGTCAAACACAAATGTAAAACCAAGTGCAACCTGAAAACGTAGTATCATGCATGACCCTCCTACCATGCTTATAACTCTCTAACTATTGACATTTAGATAAAATGTCAACACAAGACATGACTAGGACAACTAGTAGAAAAACGTTCATGTTGTGGGTTTGCTCTAATTCGGTCTTGAATCACATGCAAATATAATGAACGGGAAAACCCTAATAGTGCGCGACTTTGGAAAATGCTTATAATTCAAAATCTACTCATTGAAATTCGATGAAACCAATGGGAAACGAAAGTTAACTTGATTCTCTACACATTGGTATAGGATATGTTAAGGTGTGACCCGAGAAACCTACCTTCTGGGTTGAAGAAGTCCCATTTTTCCAAAAACTTGTGTTCAGACCACTTGGAGAAAACGCCTAATACATCTGTATACTGCATGGAATTTGGCATTCCACTTGGGTTAGAATGTAGACTCGATCCTCTTTCCAGGGGAATAGGCCTTGCAAGGTTTGGTTATGTTTTGACTCACCTTTGGGCGACTTCAGTGGACGGTTTTTGTGCAGGTCGCAGCAGACGAGAAGGGGAAAAGAACGCTTGGTGTGGACGATCTCCTGCTCCCGCCACCAAGAACTCCTCCACACGACCCCAACAATATGTAAACTCATCCCCAAGGGTATGGTGAAGAGTATTTAAGCATCCATGGTGTTTAGGAGTCCTATTGTAACTAGGAAAGAAGAGTTGCGTTTTTGCCATACTAGTTTCCTATTTTGAGGTTTTCTCCTCCATTTGAGTGTGTGAGGCTTAGGAAACCTCCCACCATAGTTAAGCATGAATTGGGTTGCTAAGAATGCAGATCTCTTCCCAATTCAACTCTAATTACCTCTTTCTAATTTCAAGCGCTAATTAAAGTTGCGAATTTCCTGTGTTTCTTGCTTCATTTGATTTTTGGGCCATATGTGGTCCATTGGCCCATTATGATATTGGGTCATTAATATATATGTAGAAGTACTTCCAACATTTTATTTAATTTATGATTGCGTCATCTTTCCGTGTTAACGATTTTCTGACTTGTTTCCTATTTTGGATAATCGGTCACAATAACTCTTATACCTTTCCCAAATAATTTTTATTGACCCAATTTTTTGATGGGTCATTAGAAGATATATGAAGTCCGTTTATGATTTTTATTTAATTTTCTAACTCTCCAAGTATGTGTGATAATGATTTTTTGACTTATTATGAATCACGATAATAAATCGCAAAACACTTTAAACTTGGCTATCTTATTTTTCTTGCACAAATTTCCTTGTGAAACATTTAGTAATAATGTTTGGGGTTGATTTATAATTTTAACAGATTTTTCCGAT